>SEYY01000989.1:216739-219239 GCA_009176605.1 Armadillidium nasatum
CCACCCTTCTCCTCTCTATCCACTACACCCCTCCTCCATTCACACATCTCCTTTACTCTTTCGTTTCTAATCCTATCAACCCTTCTTAAACCACATATCTCTCCAATCCCTTCACCTCAAACACATTCAAATTTCTCCTCGCTCTAGCATTTATCATTCATGTTTTACACCTCATATCATTACCTCCCTCATATCACATACATTCAAACATTCCATACCTCATTTCTTTTGAATTTCCTTTTCTCCAATACTTTCCTTGGGCCCCCCCCCAACACTTTCATTCCCTCTACCACTCTATTCTTTATTTCCTTTTCCTTTTCTATTTACCTTCCACCAACATACCCAAATATTTGAATTCATCCAACTCCTTAAATTTCTTTCACCCCACTTCTACATTCCTCACATTCCTCCCTCGTATCTCCTCATTCCCACTTCCATACCTCATAACTTTACTTTTCTCTGGATTGACTTAGATTATGTTTCAACTCCATGTTCGCACATTTCCTCACAAACTCTTTCACCAACATCCTCAACTTTTCCCCAGACTCTGCCACCAACACCACATCATCTGAAAAAAAGTAAAATATTCACCTCCCATTGACCCTCCACACTTCTCAACCTAATACCCTTCCCTTCCATCCCTCTCCATTTCCCTAACTTCACCATCCATCAATAAATCAAATAACCATGGTGACATTGCACACCCCTGTCTCAATCCTACTCCTATAGTAAACCAATCCGAAAGCTCACTCTTCGCACTCACCCTTGATCTACTATTCTCATAGAAAGTCATAATCTGCTTCTGGAATTTTCTTTTCAACCCCTTTCCATTGGTATTTCAAACAAACTTCTTCCTACATACCCTTTCGTATGCTTTTCCAAATCCATAAGACATACATATCCCATTTTATCTTTTTCACGCAATTTCTCACTAATCAATCTCAGTGTGAACACCTGGGTCCACATATCCCCTACCCTCTCTAAAACTCCCTTGTTCCTCACCCACTACCTCACTTGTTAATTCTTTCATTCTTCATATATATATATATATATATATATATATATATATATATATATATATATATATATATATATATATATATATATATATATATATATATATATTATATATATATATATATATATATATATATGTGTGTGTGTGTGTGTGTGTGTGTGTGTAGAGGTGTGTGTGAGCTTGCGTACTTATGCGTTGGTGTGTGTTTACCATGTTTGGTCTCAACACTTTCTAAATTTTCTTAATTATTAAACTTGAGGCTTTTTTTATTTAAATTTTCTACTTCCATTTGCGACTGATTACGCACTCACACACACACACTCACATACATATATTTACATACATACAGACAAAAATGTGTAGTAAAGTATTTCATACATTTGAATGAAACGAGATGGCGTTTCTAGCGCCCCAAATCATTTATCCCCCACTTCCTCCATAACTGGAATTAAACTTTTTCTGTTCATCTTATCAAAGTACTTTATTTTTTTTTTTTATCTTACATCCTCGTAAATACAATTTAAAAATTATTTTGTTCCCACTAAATAAATGTATTTACCAAAAAAAAATATCTGTATAACAAAATTTTTTGCCCTATTTGACCCAGAATTTACATATTACTTTTCTTATCATTTTTTTTATAAGGAATAAATTTTCTTAGAAATTTTAGTTGTGAAGCTCAAAAAAGTAGAAATTTCGATTTCTTTTAATTTTATTTTCCCTTTTTATATTTCTATCAACGAATTAAATAATGTGAAGTTACTCTTTCTTTTCTTTTAGTGTATTTTTTATTATATTATTCTTTATATATATATATATATATATATATATATATATATATATATATATATATATATATATATATATATATATATATATATATATATATATATATATATATATATATATATATATAATATATATAGTATATATATATATATATATATATATATATATATATATATATATATATATATATATAATATATATATATATATATATATATATATATATATATATATATATATATATATATATATATATATATATATATATATATATATATATATATATATATATATATCTAGCTCAGTTGGCAGAGCGCTCGCTTAGCACGCGAGAGGACCGAGTAGGCTCGGTCGGGACGTGGGAATTTAATAATACACTAGTGAAATGCTTGTCACTGGTGGGTAATAATATCCGCGATAGGTCTGGCCAACCAGCGGTAGCCATTAGGCCCTTGCTACCCTGTGGCCTTCCTCGAAGGGTTCAAACTGACAGGACTTGTCCTACCTGGGGGTTGGTGATTATATATATATATATATATATATATATATATATATATATATATATATATATATATATATATATATATATATATATATATATATATATATAGGGAGGAGTGAAGTATCGGTATCGGTATCGGCAAGTATCGGCATATTTTTATATCGATATCGGTATCGGCCTTTTCAGTATCGG
>SEYY01000989.1:246739-255407 GCA_009176605.1 Armadillidium nasatum
GGTGCACGTACAATGAATTTTTGCAAGATGACGGCAATTGCCTGAATGAAGGATCCTTATGACGAATAACGTGAGAAGAAGCAAAATTAAACCAAGGTTTATAAACTTTAATAAAAGGGAAAATAAATGGAATATTTGCCAACATGCCAGAGAGAACTAGCACGGTTATACGTTCTGGACTTTCCTAGGGAACCTCGTATGACGCAATAATTATTCCAAGGAAAATCAAAGTCAGTTTGCAACACCAAAACGCCATAAACGTTTCTTCGCAGTAGGAGGGGACCTTTCCTGCAGAAGATTTGAAGTGATAGAACATGATACAGAGAGAAGAGGATGATCGAAGGAGGTGGAAAGAGTTTAACAGTATATGGAAAATGATTAGAAGTTAAGAAGCATAGAATGTTAGGTTCATATTCAAGACGATCAGGGATGTGAGTAGGAAGCAGCAATATATGCTCAAGGCTATTGTGAATAGAGAACTATAATAAAGCCATTGGCTGTTTTGAACATTGAAATCATCTAAAATGATGATTTCACAGTAAAGGGAAGTTTTTTTTTGAGTTTAGATAGTCGAAAGAATTTGTAATAGTCTCTAGAGTTAAGAGATAAATAAACAAAACAGATGAAATTAGTCGAAGCTACAAGGAAGAAAATCCTGTAAACTCCAAATTAGGAACACGAGACAGATATGCATATATATATATATGTATTTGGATGTAAATTGAAGTTATAGACAGTAAAAGTGGATAGACTGGAACTTGATATCGGAGTGAACAGACAGACGAATAAGTTTCAGTTATGAACAAGAGATGAGATCTATAAGGAGAGAGGTGGTGTTCAGTAAAGTGAAAACTTAACAAAGACCACGAGTATTACAGAAATTAATGAAGAACGATGACCGTTTACCACTGCAGACCGGTGATGAAGTCTTAACGGTAACAAACCCCCATCACCAGAGGTAACCTAATATCTCTAAGGTAGTAAAATGTTGCTCCATTTTTAACTAGAAAGGGTACGAGTTTGTGTATAAACCTGTAAAGTGTGTGTGTGAAGAAGGGTGGAGGTGAGAGTGCCCACTGAAAGATACCCTCTGTGTAAGTGAGTTTGAAAGGGACGAACCATTGGGCATTGAGGTATATATATATATATATATATATATATATATATATATATATATATATATATATATATATATATATATATATATATATATATATATATATATATATATATATATATATATATATATATATATATATATATATATATATATATATATATATATATATATATATATATATATATATATATATATATATATATATATATATATATATATATATATATATATATATATATATATATATATATATATATATATATATATATATATATATATATATATATATATTATATATATATATATATATATATATATATATATATATATATATATATATATATATATATATATATATATATATATATATATATATATATATATATATATATATATATATATATATATATATCTTTTGGCAGGAAAGCCACTGAACATCAGACGGTTCGAGATTTCTCGAAGGGCATGTACGGGTACTATCGGAAAAGGAAAAGCGACCCCAGGGGCGTGTATGTTCAATTTTCAGTGCCACCAAAAAGAAGGAAAGGTCGTCGGAACGTGCATCGAAGGGTTCCTTTTCGGGGCTTGTTGTAGTCTTCCTCCTGAGGTATTAGAGTCCATACTTTCAAAAGCAGATTCTGCTTCCAATTCGGCCTTAGCACCGGACAAGAAGTTGCAACACATTGATCAAGGCGATAAGGTTATCGCGGGAGATAAAAATAAAATTAAAAATAAGTTAAATTCCAATAAAAATGATCTAGTCATTTCAACTGAGTCATCATTATTAGTCTCTACTAAAGGTAAGGAATTGACATCTCTAGTAAGGAACACAACCGATCTTAAAAAGTTAAATACTTCCAGTGAAATTGTTAATAAAGACCAAAAAGATAAAAATACTCAGTCAAAAACTCAATCTATGATTGTTTCCTCAGTCACTGAGGAAACGAGTTACTCAAATGTTTCCTCGACAAAAGGACAGTACAGCACTACTGAATTCAATTCTCTACTTTCGACGAATGCTGTTGATAAAATAATTAATGATTTGCTTACAGATCCGGAAGTAACCACAGGAAAAAGTGAAACTACTACAACTGAAGATACTCCAGCCACTCCACAAATGGTGAACATAAATGGGGAATGGATGGTAGTTTCTTCTTCTTCTGACGCATACCAAAAAATTAAGGGTGATGCCGTTAGCGAGCAAGATTTTGACACAATTAATTTCGTAACTGCAGATGACGTTCAAGAATGGTTAACGTCGGAATCTTCTGTCACAGCTTATCCATTAATAAGTAATTCAACTTCGTCGGAAGTTGAAAATATTTTGGAAAGATCTAATGTAACTTCTACTGTAACTCCGTCGTCAACAGTCTTTACTTCTACAGAACAGTATTTATCTTTATTTTCAGAGTCATCGACAATAAAAACAACTACAGTAGAGAATCATATTTACTCAAAATCTTCTCTTTTGAATCCTTTACACAAAGTTGAAGCTAATCACACCACCAACAGTATAGAAAAGGGAGGTCAACAAAGCAATAACAAATCTGAAAACCGTACTGATAATCTTGAAAGTACGTCACCTGTTCAAATTACTACGCCGTCTTTTTCAATCACTAAAAACGAAAACAAAAATCAGAATACTCAACATAATACTAATGATTCACAGAAAGTATCGTCAGGTTTACTAAAAGAACTGGAAGATTTTAACGCAAATCCGAATTTAGAACAGAAAACTCCAAAAGTACCAGAAACGAGTGCAATTTTAACTTCAGACATTCCTTCTCAAGACACTTCTGACTCCTCCACAACAAATATTTTTCAAGGTCTTAACAATATAGTTACGCAACTCACAAACGAAAGTTTCAATTCTGTGATTTCAAAAGAAACTACTACAAATAGTTCTCATAATGAGCCAGATTTATCCGATCCACTCGCAGTGTGGACTACGAAACAACCAATGCTTCAGATATTTACTGATGAATCCATGTCCGAAGAACCTGTCACTCAATCATATGATATTGCTAGTATCAATTCAATTATCGAAGGAGCTACTTCAGACTACCAAGGCATTTTTGATGAAGAATTTTGGGCTACAACTGAATCTCAGGATGTTACATCTCCATTTGATAATTCTACCAAAACGTATTTCGTTATTCGGAATGGTACCTTATCACAGACTCCTTTAGTAATAAATAGCAGTGAATCTGAACTTCAGGATTTGCAGGAAGCTGATCCAGATATATATGAGAACGTACTTCAAAAACTTGCTTCTAATTTGATGGGAGAAGGCATGCCCAACGAATCTTCAACAGAATCTTGGGGCTCTTCTACTTATCCAATATTTACTATTAGTTACGATATAATTAACAATAACAAAGTGCCCGTTTTAAACCCTAGTACTAGTGATTTTGATTATATAAAGATACCAGGATTAACACTAGCACACGAGGATACTACAGGTACTACTTCTGTCACCCCTGCAATGGACGCTACTGCTGAAGCTGAATTAACATCTTCAACGACTTCCTTAAATGATAGTTATATCGAACCTACAACAGAATCAATTGCTTTAAAAAATACTAAACCAGGTCTTGAAGACTACTTCCTAGAAGTCGATGAAGGTGTGTATGACAACACAGTTTCAGAGATTAACCAAGAAGTTCCTGCAACCACAATGAAACCCCCGCTGGATATTAATCTTCTTATGCAGGTGGGATATATATATATATATATATATATATATATATATATATATATATATATATATATATATATATATATATATATATATATATATATATATATATATGATGTCGTGGTCATACGGTTAGCGTGTTGGTCTTGTATGCAGTAAGTAGGTCCGGCGTTCGATACGCAAGGAGGAACTGTATTGACTGGCATATATATATATATATATATATATATATATATATATATATATATATATATATATATATATATATATATATATATATATATATATATATATATATATATATATATATATATATATATATAAAACGCATATATATTTCAGCTTTTGAATTTGACAAGTTACATCCCAGAAGCGGGAATTTTTATCCCTCCTCATAGGTTTACCACTCCAAGAACTACCACCGTCAACTATATCAACAATTTTTTGAAAAACAACATTAATCAACAACAGAATTTGGCCTTTAGACCTCAATTAAGACCCATCCACCAGCAACAACAACCATTAAGACCTTCTGTAGGAAATCAACAATTAAGACCATCAATAGGAAATCAACAATTAAGACCTTCATCAATAGGAAATCAACAAATACCCTGGCAGAATTCCATACCCATGAGAACAAGGGCTCCTTTTTCTACAACCAGACGAACTACCACTACTACTACCACTACAACTACTACAACAACTACAACAACCAGAAAACCGACAGAATTGACGAAAATTCGAAACTGGCGTAGAAGTAATTATAATATATATATATATATATATATATATATATATATATATATATATATATATATATATATATATATATATATATATATATATATATATATATATATATATATATATATATATATATATATATATATATATAGAAGTGGTTATGCAAATTCTGTATCTTTTTTATGTTATTTTTATTATCATGATTTTTCTCCTAGCAAATTTTTTTAAGTCATTTTCAGCATTCATCTCTCTCTCTCTCTCTCTCTCCCTCCCCCCTTCTCTCTCTCTCTCTCTCCATGCTTTATAACTATCCATCCATTTCCTAATAGTTAAGTTTTCATTCCCCCCAGCCCCTAATTACATATCCTCCAACTCTTATCTTCCTGTTCGGCATTTCTTAACTTGGAAAATAACCTCTCCAAACATTCTCTTTTTCATGTCGTATTTTGCAACAATATTATAACAAAAAATTTCTTGTTATCATAAATTCAAGGAATGAAAACTAAATTAAATATATTTCCCTCTATGTCTTGAACCTCTTGAACAGAATTTTAATATCGAACCTCGTATTTATTTTTACTTATAACCCCATCAGTATTATTATGACAATATTCTGCAGTAATAAGGATGAAATACAATCAGTTCTATCAGTTCTTCCTGCAGTTAATTTATAACAGAATCATTATCCATTCTTATTCTCTTTTTGTATTCATCCGGAATTAAACCCATCGTGGAATAACCCGTAGAGGTTTTACGTCATTTCCAAGTACTTACACAACATTTTAAAAGTATCTGCCTCGTCGTCTATTCATTGTCAATATTTTCCTTTGGATAATAGTTGATAATACTTCAAAATAATACTTAAAATAGCTGTCACTAAACACAACTCTGTTATCCATTCTCTTGTTATCTATCCGTATAAATTCTCCATTATCTATACCAGCGGTTCCCAACCTGGGTACGCCTGCTATCAATTGGGGGTACACAAAAAAATATATGGCCTAATTAAAAAAGAATGTAAAAAAAAAATTAATAAGATATAGGTTATAGAATATCAAATTACGAAATTAAATTATTGTTCTTAATATATATATATATATATATATATATATATATATATATATATATATATATATATATATATATATATATATATATATATATATATATATATATATATATATATATATATATTAAATATATATTATATATTATTATATATATTATATATATATATATATATATATATATATATATATATATATATATATATATATATATATATATATATATATATATATATATATATATATATATATATCTATTTTATATGTTATGGGATGATAGAGAAACATTTTTGTTAAAAAGTTAATAATTCTTTAATTCCTTAATTTCTTATGTTAATGATTTATCTTAATTTAACTTTCTAATAATAAATCCTATAAGACATATAAGCTTTTAAAGGTAGCGTAGCTTATCGTAGTCGAGCTCTCTCTTCGGAGAAGTTTCGATGGGTTCACAACATTAATTTGACGATAGTATTGATGGTTGATTGAGAGCTTTCTAAACATTTATTTCTTGACATCAATTTATTTTACAGCTGGATCTTGTCTGCAGATAACTTGAAGATAGGTGGTTTCTCCTAAGATTCTTTTCTTGAATAAATATATTTCATCTCCCTATCCTCTTTTTGAGTAATAGGTTATGAGATGTCTCTTCACCTTTTTGGCTAAAGAGAATTAGTCACCTCTGCCTTTATGGCTAGAGATTTAGCTCTTCATTAGATGTTTCAATTGTAGCTAGTTCTTCGTTAATTCTTGACTGGTTGATCTTATGACTATCCATGGATTGATTCTTGAGATTTGACTCGTTCTTTTATAAGAACGGCGTTTAAATGTTCTACCTTTCATTATTATAAAATATATTACAAATAATTTAAATAGTTTTACAATATTTAAAGATCATAAACTTAAAATAAAATTTGATAACAAAAAATCTAAAAGTTAGCCGAAAATAAATAAATATTAAAAAGAAATCGCGTTTGGATACATTTTCTTAAAAATAACATAAAAGGTCCAGTTTCTTAGAGAAACTGAACTTTTACATTACTCCCTTCGAAAAGAAGAAAATGTATCCAAAAAAAATTACATTACTTCTTCCTATATATATCTCAGTTCTTGTGAGAAAGTCTTTTGTTGTTACGCTTCTTGTTTCTGAATTTTCTTAAGAATTTGTCTTTGACTCCGATGTTCTTAAAGGTGATCTTCCACCACTTAAATTTCCTGATGTCTACTTCAAATTTTTCAATATCCCAGTTTTTCTCCATTTTCCATTTTATATGTTGATTATTCTCGAAGATCATATCAAATTTATATATCGTCCTCTGGAAGATCTTCAACAATATATATGTGACTTCTTCCATTTGTACACTTGATTTGTTACTTGAATACCTATTTATAAAGAATAGATGAGATTCTTTTCCTTCATTGGTTATTAACGAATTCAGCTTATCGAACTTCCTATCTTTGATTGGAACGCTCTCATTGTTCAATATCATTTCTATATTTACAGGCCAAGATATTGCGCTTCTTTCAAACATCTTTATAAATTTTATAAAAAAAAATTCTGGATAAATAGATTTCATTCTATTAAATTTAAGTTAAGTTTTTTTTTTAAAAAAAATAAACCTGCAAAAGAGAAAGAAAAAATATTTGTATCAATCGTGAATAAACAATAAATCAATTCACTAATTGAACTTCCTTTGTTTGAGCGTATTGTTAATACCTCAAACCTACTTCATAGAAAATAGAGACAAAAAAAAAATTTGATAGCTTTTTCCAAGAAGCTATCCTGACCTCTGAGTATGAAAGGTCCAGCTGAGACACTTTCATAGTCACACTAATACTATTATTAGCGACAGTTTCGCATGACGTACCCCCGAAGGTGGCGTAGTCATCGAACCTAAGTTCACCCGAAAATTTGGCTGTGAGGTCCACCGCATAAAGTAGGGTTTCAAGCTACTTTATGAATAAAGGATCCTTATCATTTTCACAAAGACACGTCATGACGTATTTCTTTCCAACATTCAACTTTCCTCTTTCCTCAATACAAAGATATAACTGATTGACACAAAAATTTCTCTATCTACTCTTTCAGTGTTTTAAGAATGAATCATGGGAATTGCTGTCTTTACATCTGATTTATCTGATTTGAATCTATTATCTTCCATTTTAGTTTAATCTATCCTTTTAATTCATTTTAATTCGTTAACTAACATAAGATATTATAGCTTTAAGATTTGTTGTAATAAATTTCCGAAGTTGTTGTATCAGTCCCATCTGTTTGTTGTTTTCGTCGTTGGTTGTTTTCATCCCATCTGTTTGTTGTTTTCGTCCCATTTGTTTGTTGTTTTCGTCCCACCGTCTGCTAACCAATTTAAACTATTTTATATGTTATGGGATGATAGAGAAACATTTTTGTTAAAAAGTTAATAATTCTTTAATTCCTTAATTTCTTATGTTAATGATTTATCTTAATTTAACTTTCTAATAATAAATCCTATAAGACATATAAGCTTTTAAAGGTAGCGTAGCTTATCGTAGTCGAGCTCTCTCTTCGGAGAAGTTTCGATGGGTTCACAACATTAATTTGACGATAGTATTGATGGTTGATTGAGAGCTTTCTAAACATTTATTTCTTGACATCAATTTATTTTACAGCTGGATCTTGTCTGCAGATAACTTGAAGATAGGTGGTTTCTCCTAAGATCCTTTTCTTTTCTTGAATAAATATATTTCATCTCCCTATCCTCTTTTTGAGTAATAGGTTATGAGATGTCCCTTCACCTTTTTGGCTAAAGAGAATTAGTCACCTCTGCCTTTATGGCTAGAGATTTAGCTCTTCATTAGATGTTTCAATTGTAGCTAGTTCTTCGTTGTTAATTCTTGACTGGTTGATCTTATGACTATCCATGGATTGATTGATTCTTGAGATTTGACTCGTTCTTTTATAAGAACGGCGTTTAAATGTTCTACCTTTCATTATTATAAAAATATATTACAAATAATTTAAATAGTTTTACAATATTTAAAGATCATAAACTTAAA
>SEYY01000990.1:0-22638 GCA_009176605.1 Armadillidium nasatum
TCTTTACACGATGCTTCTAAGTGCCATAGAAGCCGAGATATTGTATTTTGACCTCGTACTACTCTCTGAAAATTGACATTTTTGACCAAAGTTTCAAAGGTCATATTTTCTGAACCGTATGAGCTAGAGACCTGCAATAAATGCCATTCATATTTTCTCAACAAGATCTGTTAGTGTGCCATTTTTCATAAAAATCGAAAGGGGTCACGGAAAAAATTGCCAAATTTGAGTTGAAGTGACTTGGAATGACCCATATATATATATATATATATATATATATATATATATATATATATATATATATATATATATATATATATATATATATATATATATATATATATATATATATATATATATATATATATATATATATCCACTTTGAACTCCTACTCTAATTCCTCTCTGAACCATTGCAACATTCTTTATTTTACCTCATACTACATGGAAGTATGGGAAATGAATATATTTATATAATTGAATTAAGGTTTCACCTGAATTGAAACGAAACTTTCCAGGAGGGATCACCTTAGGTTTACAATCTAATGAAAGAGTTTGCACTAGGGAGGTCATAGATTGAATTAAGTTGGTATTCTGTTGTATTAGGGTATGTTATGTTTGTTCATCAATAGAGGTACCATTAGAGTTATTCAACACTTGGGGATTCAAATTTGGAGGGTTAGGAGGATTCGCCTCTGAAATTGGGGTTTGGGTGTGACAGAACACACAGCAACTGAGCAAGCCTCCCCAAAGAAACAACGTTCTGCTACCATTTATGTTGTGGTGCTATAACCACTAAAAACAAGACAAGAGTGACTCACCCTTTGATAATGATGAGATTTCTGTTCTCAGAAGAGGACTTGCTGCCGTGTCCCTGGATAAGAACTAACAAGTTTTTCTTCTTGAAGAAATAATTAACGGAAATATGTTCTTCCCCAGGAGAAGCCACCAACCCTATTACTGAGTGAAAAAATTTACAGTAATTAGAACTAGAATTCTGTTATATGATTGGCTAAATAAAATTGGTACTCACCACAGAAGTCCCTTTAAGACTGTCGTTCAAAATAATTATTAGATAAACCAGTACGAATTTAATGCCAAGGTGAATAATCCTCTCATAAATAAAAATATATTAATAATAAAAAATATAAAATATTACAAGCCCTAACCAAGAAATATAAATATTGATGAAAGTTATATATATATATATATATATATATATATATATATATATATATATATATATATATATATATATATATATATATATATATATATATATATATATATATACACTTCTTCTCATCCAAATGCTGAAGTCCTCTATTTAGGGGATTTCAACGTACACCACACTGAGTGGTTGGGTTCCTCTCATACTGATACAGGTGGGAGGGAGGCCAAATCATTCAACATTCTTAACGATCTAGAGCAGTTGATTAGGGAACCCACAGACATTCCAGATTGTCCTAACCAATTCTTAAATACACCATTTTCCCTCCTATTGGTAACTCTGACCATAATCTTATAGCTCTTAGTTATAATGCTTTCTCTCCAACAGCTCTACCATGCCCTGAACATACTTTCTGGCACTTTAATCGGGCTAATTGGGGGGCAATGCGACGCTTCTTTGCTAACTATCATTGGAGTGAATCTTGCTTTGTCTCGGGGGACGCTTCTGTCTCTGCTGAAAAGGTAGTGTCCGTAATCCTTGATGGGATGGGCAGATTCATTCCATCTTCCACTAAATCTTTTTCTCCTCAAAATCCTTGGTTCGATGGCAATTGTTCTCTTGCCCTTCGGGAGAGAGACAATGCTTATCGTGGATGGAAAAACTCTCCTATCACTCTTGCTAATTTTCATTCAGCCAGGAATCATTGCAGGGATGTTCTTCAATGGACTAAATGTACTTTTTATAAAAAGGAAGTGCACTGACCTCCATGGCTCTCCTACTGATAAAAATTTCTGGCCTCTTGTCAAAAATATCTCTAACAACTTCTGTAAATCTGCCTTTCCTCCTCTTATTTGTCTGATGGTTCTGTAGCTAAAACTCCTTCTGAAAAGGCTAATCTCTTAAGCCTTCTTTTTTTCATCTAATTCCACCCTGCTCGATTCTGACATCCCTCCTCCTACACCTTCTCCTCTCAGGTGTCCCATGTCTGTACCTGTAATTACTCATGATCGGGTGCATGAGATCCTGAAATCTTTGAACGTCAGGAAGGCCAGTGGCCCGGATGGCATTCCCCCTCATGTTCTGAGGGAGTGTGCTTCCGAGTTAGCGCTGTAGTAGGTCCCCCAAGGATAAAAGGAGATCATTAAATTTGTAGGTATTTTTGTGCTTTTTGAAAGGTTTTTGGACAAAATGTAAAGTAATATTCAAAGTTGTTGTGTAAAATTTAGAGTTAAGTTTACATAAATTATTCAATTAAAATATAAAGTAAGAAATATATTAAAATAAATTAAGAAACAGAGCCTAAGTTCAATAGTATAAAATTTGCATTACATAAGAAATAAATTATAAAGTCAGTATAAGAAATATGATAGGTTAATTTGTTGAATAAAATTAAAGTAAACATGTAGATTGAAAATCATAAAATGTAAAAAATTAAGATATTTTATATATAGGCAGGCCTAGATAAGAACATTCAAGATGGCGGAAGTTTAAAATATATAAAATTTTGTTTACAGTTTTAAAAAGTCAGAAGAAAAGAAGAAGAGGAAAAAACCATAGTTAAACAACATTTGAAAGAAATTTCTGAGTTCTGATTGGTTGTTGGACTAGTGGAGGAATACGATCGGGGATTACGAGGGTTGAACAGCATATTCTAGAAGGAGAGATGCCATTGTTGTTTTTGACTTCATAGTAATCACTTGTTTGTGAAAATTAAGAATTGGGGAAAATTTAAACTTTGATTAATCTATTAGTAAGGGTGATTTATTGAAGATACAAAAGAGATATATTATAATATAGTACTTATTAATAGTGAGTCTTTAGACTTAGTTATATTTCGATTATTAGTAAATAGTCCTTAGGCTATATTTCAAAGTGAATCATTAGATTTTTCTTTATTGAAAGGAAATCTCTAGATTTCTTTTAGTTATTGAGAGGAAGTCATTAGACTTCTGGATAAAAATTGAATTTAAGATAAAGGAGTTAATATAACTTAAGCTTTGATTCAAGACTTTAAATATTTATTAAAATTTAGCATTTAGTGAGAATTGAGTTTAACTATTGAAAGTTGGAAATTATTTGAAGGTTATATTTAAGACATTTAATTTATTTAGTTAACTTTAATTGAATATTAACTTTTATAGTTAATATAACTTAAGATTTGATTTAAGACTTTAAATAATTATTGGAAGTTTTAGCATTTATTTAGCATTTAGTTGAGAGTTAGGTTTAATTATTAAAAGTTAAGAATTATTTGAAGATTATATTTATTTACTTTTAGTTAGCTTTAATTGGATATTAACTTTTATAGTTAATATAACTTAAGATTTGATCAAAAACTTTAAATATTTATTGGAAGTTAGCATTTATTTAGCATTTAGTGAGAATTAAGTTTAATTATTGAAAGTTAAGAATTATATTTAAGACATTTCATTTATTTAGTTAACTTTTATAGTTAATATAACTTATGATTTGATTTAAGACTTCAAAGTCTTATTCAAATGACTATTTATTGGAATTTAGCATTTATTTAGCATTTAGTGTGAATTAAGTTTAATTGTTAAAAGTTAAGAATTATATTTAAGACATTTCATTTATTTAGTTAACTTTAATTGGATATTAACTTTTATAGTTAATATAACTTAAGATTTGATTTAACTTTAATTATATTGATTATTTGATTAAAAGTAAATAAGGTAAAATTAATAGCAAACTTTATTAAAAGGATAGTAAAGTTAAAACACTCATTATTTATTCAAATTACATTAGACAAAGTATAAACTTGAGAGATTAAATAAAATAAGAAAGAAATAGGATAGATGATTGAAACAATTAATAGAAGGAAAGGTTTACATTTGATTTATTAAAGCATTTTGAATCCACATTTTGCTAACAAATAATTAGATTGCTCAGGAGGTGATCTGAGTGGGGAGTACTTGAAGATAACTGGTTCTTGAATAAAGAGAGAAAGAGAAGATCTGCTCTAGACATATAATAAACAAAAGCATCTGGAACAGAAAAAAGGGATATAATACTTGTATTTGAAACACAACGCAATATTTATGATTGTAGTTATTCGGAATATTATGTTGTAACAGACTGGGAGACAAGAAACTACAGTAATAAAAGGAGGTAACACAATAGTAGTTAATACTGTAGTACAAGGCTACGACAGCGCCTTTCCTCATTCAGCTCTACTCTCTATGCCTTACTACTAATACTTTTCCTCAATGCTGGAGTGTGCATTTGTTCAGCCGATTCCAAAATAAGGAAGTCGCTGTTAGGGAGAGCTGGAATGTGTGAATGAACCAACTTGCCTACACAGAACTTTTTAAGAATGACCCAAGATTTGACGGAGTACTTACATATTACATTCAAATCCGTTAGCCATGAAAACACTATATAGTGTTCACACTTAATTAAGAATGAACGAAATTTCAGTTTGGGTGTGACGAGTATTTTCACAAAGAAAGCGGTGATTGCTTGCTTTATGCAGAAAAGGGGCCAACCTATCACAAGAGTTGCATGTTTATGTAGGACACTATTTGTAACTTAGTTAACTAGCCTTAACGAATGAACCGATTATTCTAATTCTCTATTAAAAAAGTTAAATAATAATGTAAGGAATGAGGGATAGTAAAAGAAATGTTTACTGATATTACATTTACTTAATGATGAATTGTTGATCAAACAAAATTTATATTATAATGAATAAATTAACTTTTATTAAATGAAATTAATTTAAAACAAAAACTTTAGTTTATTTCTTTTTGTCATTAATTTTACACTTATGTTTATTACGGAATGTCAGGTATTTAAACTCTATTAATGGGATAGTGTTGGGAATTGAGAACAACTTGCTGTATCAATCAATGCTTAAACATAGGAGAAGTATTTTCCTCTTAAGTGGAGTTGTTAGTGATGAAATACAGAAGTTGAAAGAAGATATTATAATATTTTTGGCTTATCTAATTTGGTGGTTGTAGATGGCTTCTCTCTTCCTTTCCTTGTATAATTTTCTGAATTGGATATAGTATCTTGTTTTCCTCCTTCAATGCTACAAGATGATGAATGGATAATTCGTTATTGGAAATCTGGTAATGACACAAGGCTGGAATGGTCGAAACAATCAGAATTTGACGTCCACAGGTTGTAATGGTCTCACAAGTAAGATGTCCAGGACTGGAATTCTGTATAATTTAGTCCCAAGACTGGAAGCCTATAGGAGATTGGTTTTATTAAATCTTTATCCCATTAATATTATGGTATATATTACAATTACCATTATACACATTAAAGTCAATAATTAACATCAAATGTTACAGAATATAATAAATATTTACATCTTTACCTTAATCAAGGCACTTTCCTTATATGACCAATTTATTTCCCTATTGGTGGAGGCCTAATATTTGAATGTAAAGTTTCCTTACAACAAAACTCAAAACATATAAATTCAAAAACAATAAATATTAATCAATATTCTGAAAAATAGAAATAATTAATATCTTTTCATTTAACATACAGAAATAGAAATGAACATAAGAAAAATAATTTAAAAATAAATAACTGATTTTGTAATGATCATCAGTACTACAGATGATTAAAAATACCAAAAAAAAAACTAGAAAAATAGTTCTAAAAATAATAACTTTTTGACTCTCCCTTTCATCTCCTTCCACCAGATTTTAGCCCCCCCCCCCTATTTTCCGAAGGACTATTTTTCATATGAAGTAGTTACAAATACATTAGTGTACATATACAAAATAAGGAATGAAAATACAAGAGCATTACAAAAATAAAAAAATTCTTTACAAAAATATAAAATGTTTCTTATACATTTTCTTAGAATCATTAACTTTTATTCTAATTTTTATTTTGTCTCATGACATACACCCATATATATTATTATAAATATATTCCATATTCATTTCTCAGCCATCTCTTTCCATCTCGAAAGATCTTTACTTCTGAAGCACTGACACAAGGTAAATGGCTCATTATGAATGAAACGTTGTATTCTGCGAAGATATACAATATAGTGATTAATATCATCTATAAGTAGTGCTCCCGCAACTCCGCTACTCCCCCCATCTAAGCACTAATTTGACTCAGCAAGTGTTAAACAAGGAGTTGCGGTCGTTATTAAATTATTTATGATTTTTGTACAGCAATCTGTAGTGATTGTTGAGTCTGCAACCCCATTTAATGTAATTGTTATAAAATTATATATTGTTTAAGAAAGAAATAATTATTCTCTATAATGAAAGCAATCCTAATAAAAAAATAAACCATCTTCAAGCAATTTATTAATTAAGCATATTAACTTATTGAAATGAAAAACAAAATAAATTTGAGTTATGTTTTTATATTTTTAATTCATTAAGCAACATAAAAATCTCAAAAAACTTTTACTTTAAGTTTAGCAATTTCAATTAACAAAAAATATATTTAATCAAAATCACTTGCAAGAATTTTGTATCAGTCTTTAGAAAAGAAACTTTATGTACTTGTTGTAGTTACAGGAAAGGATAGCCTAGAAGACCTAACATATTCTAAATGGTTGTGGCATTACATTAGGGAGATCTGAGACTGTCCCTCGGGATCGCGTCAAAGGTCTAATAACAGGGTTTCTAGTATGATTGTAGGTGATCCTATAGGTAAATTTTCTCGAGATAAACGTCTTCTAAGGACTAGTTCTCCTTCTATTGGATAATCGTCTGGTAGACAATCCAGATGTGGAACAGTGGACATTTGAGTAATTCCAAAGTTGTTTTCTAAAAATTTTCTTGAATGTACCTGGTGATTGAGTTTCAGAGTATGACGACCCTTCAGGTATATTCTATGTGGTTAGTCCATTAGTGATTTCATTTTCTTCAGTTGCGATCAAAAGTGGAGATTTATCCATCCTTCAACTAATGGATCTAAAACAGTATTTTCCTGTGGATCATGTACATACATGGACATATGATTCCATTCTAAATTGTGATCTTCTGGACTGATATTAACATTTTCATTATTTTGGTGATGGATTATCATTGGGGTATTCGGTATAGTCCCACGGAAAGTTTTCAAATCCACTGATTTTCTCCTATATTTGCACCTTCTAACAAAGTGAACACATCTCATATCCTCTCCTAGGTCTACCTTTCCAGCCTTTTTACAATTATCCTCAATCATCTCATATCTTGCAACATAGTCCCTTATGGATTCATTTATTTTTCTACCTATCTTGAAAAATTCTAAAATCTTATCATATCGATCTCTACTCTTCTCCTTTCCAAATCTCTTATCCAGTACCTCTAATACTTTTTCCACCGCTACATGTTTTTCCAACCCCTCTAACTCTACATTGTACACACTTTGGAATGCCTTTCCTCCCAAACTAAGCATAACTTCTCCTCCTGGGTATTCCAAAAACTTTCCTTCGAGCTTGTCCAACAACATTACTCTCTTTCTCCACATGTCATAATCTTCTCCCTCTAAACCTTGAAATTCTGGACAATATCTCCTTCCTCTCATTACTGTTTTGCTCTTCTGACTTTTCTGGCTTAGTTGCTCCTCACTTCCATCTTTATTTGCCATGATGTTGCCCTTTCGCAACTACACTCTGCTACCACTGATAAAATTAGGGTGTTACAGAGTTAAAAAAAAAAAATTTCACCTGCAAACTGTTGTCCAGACTGCCTTCTTCTTTGTTTGATCCTATACCACCTCACTTACCGGACAATCAAGTGTAACCTAACTCCCACTACAGCCCCCAGGGAAACTATATCACTAAGCGCTCAGGAACACAGACCCCTAGACACAATAATAAGATAAATGGCACCCTTGCTAACCGATATGAAGCATATAGGCAATTTCTTCCTCTTTTCTTCTCTTAACTAAAAATATTCTTTTCTTTCTTAGAGTTGTTCAACTTTATATGTTTACTTAATTCTAAATATTAAAATACTAATTACACCTTTCTTTATATAAATATCTAAAGTATCTTAAAGGGAGAATTTATAACCCTTTCCTTTAATCCTTTAACTTTAACCTGTTTATTATACCTAGACACCTGCAATAAAGAAATAATACATGAAATATATTTAACAACATCTAATCTCCTTCTACTTCCAAAATCACACCTTCCAAACCCAATCCAGTGATTCTCTTCTCTACTTCTTCTTCTTCTTCTCTTTTCTCATATTATAATATACAATTATTATTATTATATTATTATTTTTATTATATAATATTATATATATATATATATATATTATATATATATATATATATATAATATATATATATATTATGTATATATATATATATAGGCCAGAGTAGAAGAAAAAGCATTTTTTTTGTACAAGAAGCTCTAGGTGTATTGTAATTGGCGATGGGGGAAGGTGGAATAGAGTGGAAAGGGGGGTAAAGAGATAGTCAGAATTGTATCTTGGAAAAATTATCTTGCATAATATTTATGATCTTCTCTCGTCAAATGCCGAAAAGAGACTAAATACTGTCGCCCTCTTTCTAAAAAAAAAAAAAAATTTTATCCGAGGCTATAGATGGGTTGGGGTTGACTATTGGGGAATGTGGAACAGAGAAGGGGTTAAAAGACAGGTTATATATATATATATTATATATAGATATATATATAATATATATATATATATATATATTATATTATTAATAGTGGAAGGTTGGGGTAAAAAGTCACAATTGCATCTTCAAAAAATATATTACGCACTCTCGTAAATGTAAATGCCAGGAAAAGACTGAATCTTGCAGCGCGCTCTGCTCTCTCTCTCTCTCTCTCTCTCTCTCTCTCTCTCTCTCTCTCTCTCTCTATATCTTATAATATATATATATATATATATATATATATATATATATATATATATATATATATATATATATATATATAATTATATATAATAAGTCAGTGAAAAAATTATTACACCCTCCCCTCATCGTTGCTGTGTAGAGACTGATTTCTCTTGGTTTTATGAAAGAAAACTCCTCCCAAAATATCTAAAAAGTTGCAAAATACCTCCATATGGCTTCAGACTTTTTATTGAACCTCCAAAGCAACAAGAAAAATCATAAATAACAACGGCGATTACCATATAAAAAAGGTTCTCCATGGACTAATATTAGTCCATGCGTCATGCTCAATACATTTTCGATGGACTATATTTAGTCCACACGCAGCGAAAGGGTTAAAAGCTCATCAACTACGGATACTCATAACTCCAGATGATTTTCGGTAGTACCATACAGAAATAAGGAAAAGCACATGAATAATGCATCACCACCTCCCGGAATAGTGATCACTTCAAATCCCGGAGGTATAAATTCAGTTTCGCGTGTGTTAGCATTGGCTTGTTCTTGTAATGGTAAATCTGGTACTGGGGATCTTGACAATGCATCAGCTATGAGATTACTCCCCACTATGTGTTTGATCTCAAAGTCAAACTCATTTAATTCCTCCCAAGTTCTAGCAACTCTTCCATCAACCAAACTCATATTTTGTAGGTATATTAGTGGTTGATGGTCGGTATAGATGACAAATTTGACTCCTCTCAGGAAAGCTTTTAGTGATTTTACAGCCCATCATAACGCTGTAAGTTCCTTGTCGATGGTACTGTAGTTCTTTTGAGCACCATTAAAAGTTGTAGAAATGTAGGCGATGGGTCTTTGGACTCCATTTTGCTTCTGAGAAAGACTGGCACCTGCTCCTATATCAGAAGCATCAACATGAAGTTCCATTGGGGACGCCTCAGAACTATAGTCTGGGAAACCCAGCAAGATGGGATTCACTAATGCCTGCTTTAGTTGGTCAAAAGCATTTTGACATTTTTCATCCCAGGAGACAGTCTTCCCTCCTGTTTGAGAGGATAATGGTTTTGCTATTTGAGAGCAATTTGGTATGTGTCTTCTATAAAAATTTACCATACCTAGGAATTGTCTGAGTTGCTTTACCGTTGTTGGTGTGGGGAATTCTAATACTCCCTTTAGATTCTTTTCTAAAGGCATTATTCCATTATCAGAGACTCGATGGCCAAGAAATTCTACTTCCTCTCTACAAAGCTTTGTTTTTCTTGGTTTTAACTTATAACCGTTTGATCCTAAGGCTGTTAAAACCTCATCTAAAGTGTTGAGATGGTCTTCAAAAGTCTTCCCAAGAATGATGATGTCATCAAGGTATACCATAACCTTATTCCAGGGAAGTCCTGCAAGAGCGAGCATCATGCCGCGTTGGAACGTTGCAGGGCCGTTTTTTTACTCCAAATGGCATTTTTAAATATTCGTACTGACCAAATGGTGTTGAGAAAGCTGTTTTTTCTATGCTATCAGGGTCCATATTGATCTGATAGTAGCCCTTGATTAGGTCTATTGTGGTGAAAAACTTGTTGCCATGCATGTTGTAGATCATGTCAATCAAGTTGGGTAAAGGAAATGAATCCCCTTTAGTAGCATTACTAAGTTCTCTGTAGTCGATACAGAGCCTGAGAGAACTGTCAGGTTTTCAAACAGGTACCACAGGCGCTGAGAAGGGTGACTTACTTGGTCTTATGATGTTCCCCTCTAAAAGGTTTCTACATTCTTTCTCTATTTCTTGAGCCAAAGGTCCTTGAACCCAACGTACTGGAACTCTGATGGGTCTATCCGATTCCAATTCGATATTGTGGGTGATGTTGGTGGCAACTCCCACATCATTATCCCCTGTACTTAACACAGATACGTGCTTTTGTAACACTCTAATTAGTTGATTTTTTTGATCCATCGTTAAGTTAAGTTCTTCTATTTGGAATTCGGATATAATCGTTTTTACGTCCCAGTATCGTTCAGGGTATATACCCAATTCAGTTAATTCCTGAATCATGGGAACAATTTCCAACTTTTCTGCTGGTTTAACCTTTCCCACGAGGGTGTTTCTTTTTATTCGTTTTTCTTGGTCCGTGTAATTTATTATAGCTATTTTAACATTGTCCACCCTGAGATCGAGAATTCCTGGTATTATGGAAACACCCGGGATATCCATGCCTTGGAATTCTACCAGTGGACAACGTTGCCTAGCTTCCTGCTGAATTTTATCAACCACAATAGATACCATTCTGCATTGTAACGGCTTTAGGACCGTAATTTCCGGTACAACACAATTATAGAAAGGTATATTGTAGCCAATATCTTTCCATACTGTTATTAATTTTCTATGAACTTGGTGCACTAATTCATGGTGAGTCAGATCTGGTAAAAGATTATTATCCCTTAATGAAACTGCGCCTAGTACAACATTATGAGTCATAGAATCAATGGGAACTACAAATATTATTGGTTGAGGAGTAACGAATCCATTTTCGAAAACTATCTTCCTCCCGATATAATGTTCAACGGGTATTTTGAATGTACTCCCAAATCCTTTCGAAGCTGTGACATTAACGTCGGAGGCTAGTTTGAGTTCTATGTTTTTCAAGGTGTGCTGAACCTCTGCATTGATGAGACTTACCCCTGCTCCAGTATCGATCATAGTCGAAATACTGAGAACATTCAGGATGGTCCAATGCGACTGAAACTATCAAGGGGTCTACATCAGCCTGACATAGATTGAACAGAATATCGCAGTCTTTAGACTGATTCCGATTTTCCAATTCCAATGGATCGTTACCATTATTATTGATATCTGTCCCTTTTCGATACCGATTATTATGAGCCATTAGTTTCGAAGTTCGATTTTTACGACTCCACAATGTGGCTCATCATTGTGGAGTGGGATAGTTTCCCAAATCTTCTGTACATTTTCCCTCTTCATGTGACTCTCCACACATGTTACAATTGGTAGCATATTTTGTCTTTGGTCGAGCTCCAGCCATAGCCCAAGGATCTGAGGATGGCCTAGTAGTCTTGAAGGTCCCAGTTTGATATTGCTCCCTCTGAAGTAAGGGTCTTTGTTCTTGAAATTTGGAGGGTCGTTCTTGAGCCCTGGTAGGTGCACTTCTTTGGTTGTTTTGGGAAGTACAATGCATCCCCAAGTGCTCACCCTTACAAAAAGGACATTCAGGAGTCTTGTTCTTGGTGGGTGAATCTTTGGTGGATGATTTTCATTGTTCCTCCAACAATCACTTCTTGTATGTTCTTTAGTTTTGCAGAAACTACAAACATCGAGATATTTGTAGCAATCTGCCATCAAATGACCTTTCTTCCCACAAAAATCACAATGAGACACGCTACTGTTGTCCTACGATCGTTCAGGTATCAGGATATTCTTGCTCCTTCTTGGTGGTGTCCGTGGGGCATTTGACCTCTGTTGGTTTGATTTCTGGGGTGGTGTTTGAATTTGATTTTCTCTGTTTCTTTTCGGAGCTGGCCTTTGAAGCATTTCACTCCAGTTGGTTTTACTGGAGTTACTGCATCAATGTAGATTACATCTTGTTCATCATCATCAACGGTTTGTACATTTTGGTGTGTGGTCCTGGTTTCTGATTGAAAATTTCTTGGTGTATCATAAGTCCTTTGTGATGTATGGAACTCACGCTCATAACTGTCTGCTAACATAACAAGTCTTTCCCAAGGAACTCGCTGTTGGGTACCCATCTCATTTTGTATGAGGTACTCTCTCAATTTGGTTTGAACGGGATACAAAACATTAAATAGGAAAGCGGTTCTGAGCGATTCATGGTTTCACATGTTAGTGTCTGGATAAGCCTTTGATGCTAGTTGTTCCAACTTAATGCAAACATGTTGATATCTTCTCCTGGTTTGCGTTGAGCAGCATGATAATCTCTGAGCTTGTTCTCGTTCCTCCGTTTTTCCTCATGCTCAAACCACTTGAGAAGAGATTCACAGCCTTATACTTAGTTGTAGTTTTAGTTATTACCACAAATAGTTTAAGGAATTTGCCACCAAGATATTTTTCAAGTAGCCTCACCCATTGATTTGGTGCTTGAGGATACTTTTGTGAACAGTATTACTCAAAATGTTCGAAGAATTGTTTTAGATCGTGATCACTTTCATAATGATACACTTTTGGTTCTACTACTCTAGGTGTTTGTACCTTATTTATTAATATAGTTAACAACGACACGGATTGTGTTAACAAGGCCATCTGTTGTTGTAGGATGTCAAACTGTATGGTTGTTAATGGCATTTGTTTTGCAGTAGTAACTGGTGGGGGTGTAGTTGTGGTTGTGGTTTGCATTCTTGGCAACACGTTTGCATTAGTAGTCATTGGTTGAGTTATATAAGTCATTGTTGATGTGACTGGTAAGAGAGGAAGATACAGAAACAGGATTTCCAATGTTGAATACTGGCGAAGTAGTAATCTCGGTTCCTGATGATTCGAAAGGTAATGGAAAGATTTCTCCCTTTCCTTCCCTTTTAAATGTTACTGATTCTGGATGTAGTTATTGGAGTATTGGTAATTTCCATCACTGGTATCAAATTTGTTATTTGGCACTCAGGTTCAATTCATCTCAAATCCTGTAGATGGTTTAGGACTGGCGGCTTCTAATTTCTTACTCAACTCGCTCATCTGTGCGTTTAAATTTCCCATAATACCTCTCACCGCCTCTGCCGATATTACATCATCCTGAGTACCACCCACTACTTCTCGCTGTACTCCTCCATCTCTCACGGTATTATCATTAATCCTCTATACTTTGCAAGTATGCCTCTATTGGTGATAGTTGGTCTTCTCCCATATTATTTTCAGACATTTTATTGTGCTTATTTTTATTATTAAAGTGTTATTTACCTAATACACCTTGATATATATATATATATATATATATATATATTATATATATATATATATATATATATATATATATATATATATATATATATATATATTATATATATATATATATATATATATATATATATATATATATATATATATATTATATATATATATATATATATATATATATATATATATATATATATATATATTATATTATATATATATATATAATATATATATATATATATATATATATTATATATATATATATATATATATATATATCAGCTTTCTTGAAGCACCAGAGACAATTGAATTTTTCCTATTTCCTTTCTTCTTCACACACCTCTCCAGTTACAGCTGGTTCTTGATCTGCAACGAAAAAAAAGGTTGGGGCTGCAAAGGCTCTATGCATATACTATTGATATGCCAAGAGTCAACTGCAATCCCTTTATTAGGATTAGCCTACCGTGAGATTAGCTAGGTTAGTTATTAAAATTATTCTAGAAGTTTCTACAAAGGATAGTAGTAGAAGAAATAGCAGAGCAAAGAAGCCTAGGCAAAACAATATGGTTGTAACACAAGGTGATTAGCAAGCCGAATGGCAAAAGTAAGGGGGTGATAAGAGATGGTGACTCTTAATTTCAAGTTGTCGGTTCGTCGTAAGTGATGATATGACTATCTTTGGGTCTCACGGTTTCCCGTGGTTGATAATATGGCAAAGCCCACGTTTCCAGTGGTGGTAACCTTCTTAGCAGGTTGGATGAGGAAGGCCCCACGTTGGGCGCCAAATAAAATTATCTATGTAAGGGAGAGCTAGAACTTGTGAATGAACTAACCTGCCTACACAGAACTTTTTGAAAATGACCCAAGATTTGATGGAACACCTATATATTACATTCAAATCCGTCAGCCATGAAAAAGGGGCCAACCTATCACAAGCTTTGCGCGTTTATATGGGACACTATTTGCACTAGTCAATTAACTTTAACGAACCTAGTTTTATTATCAATCAAACAATTTAACTAAAGTATAAGGGATGAGGGATAGTAAAAGAAATGTTTACTGATACTTACATTTACTTAATGATGAATTGCTAATCATTAAAAAAAATTTATTAAAATGAATAAGTTTAACTTTTATTAAATGGAATTATATTTAAAACAGACCAAAATTTTATAGTTTATCTCTTTTTACTATTAATTTTGCACTCTTGGATTATTAAGGAATGTCCGGTATTTAACCTCTATTAATGGGATAGTGTTGGGATATGGAAAACAACTTGCTGTGTCAGTTAATACTTAGACTAGGAGAGTAATAGTTTCCTCTTAAGTGGAGTGGTTAGTGATGAAATACAGGAGTTGGAAGAAGATTATATAATATTTTTGGCTTATCTAATTTGATAGTTGTAGCTGGCTTCTCTCTTCCTTTCTTCTTGTATAATTTTTCTGATTATATTATTTTATCTTGCATTTCCTTTTCAAAACTACAAGATGATAAATGGGCAACCAGTTATTGGAAACTAGGATTGTCCCAAGATTAGGATGGTGTCCCAACTGATTCTGTATAATTTAGTCCCGATATAAAAATTGGTTTTATTAATCTTTATCCCATTAATATTAGGTATGTATTACAATTACCATTATGCACATTAGAGTCAATAATTAACATCGTTACAAAATATAATAAATAATTAATGTTTTTACCCTAATTAATCAAGGCAATTTCCTAGGTGACCAACTGTTTATCTGGTGGAGGCCTAACCAGTTCTAAGTATTTAATTATTTTGGAAAAAAAACTCAAAAATATAATTCACAAATAAATAATGAATAAATATCATTACTCTGTAAAATAAAAAGAATTAATAATATCTTTTAATTAATACAAAAAATAGAAATGAACAAAAAAATAATTTAAAAATAAAATAAATGATTTTGTAAGTATCATCAGTTTTACTGATGATTAAAAATACCAAAAAAAAAAAAAACTAGAAAAATAGTTCTATCAATAAAATTCTTTGACTCTCTACTGTCCCTTTCAGCATTTTCAATTTTTGGCACGTAGGACAACATTTTACGATGTCAGATACTATTTGATTGACTCGCGGTTGCCAAAAATGTCTATACAATAATTCTAACAGCTTATTTCTTCCTACGTGAGCACATCCCCAATGTAAATTGATTACCACAGAGATTAGAAACTTGAAGGAGAGTATATACAATAATTTACCTGAGCTATGTTGATAGTACAGTATGTCATTTTGCATCATTAATCTGTGATGATGTGTTTTGAATATTTGGGTCCGTTTATTCCATTGAGTAGCTGGAACTTGTTTCTTAAGGTACCCTATGATTGAACAAACAATGGAGTCATTTCTTTTTGTCTTGCATAATATCCATTTCGGGGATATTATGTTGGGTTATATCAACCTGGTGATATACCGTATTAATAGAATGGATATTTATGATGATTTCGTCCTTATTCTAATTACTGGGGTTTGTTTTCTTAGATATTTATAATGAACCCCTCCTAGACATTTTAGACTGCATATTTCTTGAGCATCAGGAGAACCGTACATCATGGGTCTTATATCTTTGTAGTATATTTGGACTCTTACTTTAAATAGTTTACAAAAATCCTCTATTACTTCTGGTTTTGGGATGTGTCCACTTAATTTCATTGCATTCAGTTGTTTGCGAATGTTTTTCTCTTTTAATTTATATTTTTTTATATTCTTTAAAAGTTCATCAACTACTGATACTCGTAACTCCAGATGATTTTCGGTAGTACCATACAGAAATAAGGAAAAGCACATGAATAATGCATCACCACCTCCCGGAATAGTGATCATTTCAACTCCTGAAGGTATAAATTCAGTTTTGCGTGTGTTAGCATTGGCTTGTTCCTGTAATGGTAAGTCTGGTACTGGGGATCTTGACAATGCATCAGCTATGAGATTACTTTTCCCCACTATGTGTTGGATTTCAAAGTCGAACTCATTCAATTCTTCCCAATTCTTAGGACTCTTCCATCAACCATACTCATATTTTGTAAGTATATTAGCAGTTGATGGTCTGTATGGATGACAAATTTGACTCCTCTCAAGAAAGCTTTTAGTGATTTTACAGCCTATCGTAATGCGGTGAGTTGTTTGTCAATGGTACTGTAGTTCTTTTGAGCTCCATTAAAAGTTGTTGAAATATAGGCGATGGGTCTTTGGACTCAATTTTGCTTCTGAGAAAGGCTGGCACCTGCTCCTATATCAGAAGCATCAATGTGAAGTTGCATTGGGGAAGCTTCAGGGCTATAGTCTGGGAAACCCAGCGAGATGGGATTCACTAATGACTGCTTTAGTTGGTCAAAAGTAGGGATGGAGTGAAGTATCGGTATATTTTCAGGTATCGGGTATCAGTATCAGTAAAATTTTGGTATTTGAATGGATAAAGTATTGGTAAGTATCGGTATATTTTTAGGTATCGGTACTGGTAAATTTTTAGGTATTGGTATCGGTAAAATTTTTGGTATCGTTCCATCCCTAGTCAAAAGCATTTTCAAAAGCAGGAAGCCATCCTATCCCCTCTATTTTTTAACCTGTACACAGCAGACCTACCCAACCCACAAACACTATATATATATATATATATATATATATATATATATATATATATATATATATATATATATATATATATATATATATATATATATATATATATATATATTGCATTTTCAATGTTTGTATTAGCAAACCTTTGAGAGTGATTTGCTTATCATTGCCTGTTCAGTTCATGTTGCATGCACAATGATAGCAGATTATTAACTTTGGTTTGACAGGAACATTATTGATAGACCTTTGTGACTTCTTACTGACTGTCACAATTATCTAATGTTATTTTTTTGTGTTCTCCTATGCTGTAAAATGGTGCAGTTTGAACCAAAATTTGGAATACTCTATTGCCATTGCCTGTTCAGTTCATAAATTGTGTACTTGAGGTTATATATTTTACATGTTGCATGCACAATTTGATAGCAAATTATTAACTTTGGTTATACTGGAACAGTATTGATAGACCTTTGTGACTTCATACTGATTGTCGCAATTTTCTAATGTTATTTTTCTATGTTCTCATATGCTGTAAAATGGTGCAATTTGAAATGAGCCAGTATTTGGGTCACTCAAAATGCTATCTATTATTTTAAAGCTATTTATTTATTCAAAATAATTTTTAATCATAATAACCTTGTCTTTTTGAGACAACAGGTACTGTAAAATGTATATATATAAAATTGAAATTTTTTGCCTTTTTAAGTAACATTGGTCCAAATTGCATTATGAATTTTGAAGGTTGGGCAAATTGAACTACATCAGTTTTCATACATTTAAGAATCAATATCGCAGTGCCTTTTCCATAATCTCTCCATCACAGTACAGTTAAAATTTTCTAACAAATTTATGCATGTATAAAATATTGTTTTGGGAAAGCAGGTTAAAAAAATTCTGTTCTTTCTGATTTAATACTTTGGAACTAGTGAAAAAAAAAAGAAAATGTTTTTAGCTATTTCTTAGTGTAATTGGAGTATTGAATTAATTATTAAATGATTTTAAAACCCATAAACTTGATGTGGTGTTATTTTTTCACATATTAGATTTTAATGTTAATCCTATTAACATGCTGAAATAAATATGTAGATTTTGTGAAGACTACTTAAGTGATTTGAGAAGTGCCCCAGCAGACCTTAATTAAGAGCCATTAGCTGGCTGATGAACATTTAGTCCTCACTCACTGTTACACTGCTAAAGAAGTATAGGAAAATATCCAGTTTTCTGGGAAAGCTTCCGATGTGCAATTATATTAGATTAATAATATATTGACTTAGTTATGATAAGGTAATTGGATGTCACAGAACATTTAACATTGTTACATAATTTAATTAAAACAGTTTATCTCGAGTGAATAAATAAGGAAAGATTTCAGTGATTTAAATTATGAAATCAATATCGAAATTCAGAAAAATCTAATCTTTCCAATAACTTTATTGTTTATAGAAACAGGACGATTTTTTGTTGGATGTTTCATCAATGCCATAATATTAAGATTTACATTGAGTTGGAGACAGAACTGGTACTTTTGTATCAGCTTGGACTCCAGCACTGTCAAAATTGCTTCTGATTACTGATTGTAGCACTGCCAAAATTGCACCCTACTTTTATTTTCACAGTCAAATGCCAATTACTGTGAAATAGTCAATTTAGAGGACATTGATACCATGTTTAAGATGTTTTTTTTTTATTTGTTTCACACTAAATCAAGTACAACATATTCACCTTCTCATTTTATTTACACATTTATTATGTTTACTCTTTTTATTAATAATTTCCTAGCATCAACTTTGGGATCCTTCTAATTGAAATTTTAATTGGGAAATCTGACAAAAATTTGATGATAACTTTAATTTTTATGTGATCTACCTTAAAATTTCACCAAGCAGTGTAACTTGGGGAATTCCAAAATATTGATTTTTAGTGTTTTTGTTTTTCTAAGTAATTTTTTTAAGTGCCAGTTTGAGTTTCAAAATCACAATACACAAATAGCACTTAGAAGTATTCTAAGGAAAAGTTGTAGGTTAAATATATATTAAGAATAACTACATTGTTTTTATCACATAAACAATGAAATTCTCCTATAAAGCATGGAAATTAAGTAAAAGTAAATATGAGCCATCACTAAAGAACTCGGGTGCTCAATCTTGGATGAGATTTTATGATCATTATAGACCTCACTGACACTGTAATTTCAATGTTACACATTTCTGTAACTTTTTCAATTTCATTCATATCTCAAAAGATCCTACTACTACTAAAACCTACATCGCTTATTATAGCATTTAAATCCTCATTCAAGCATGTTTTATCATTCCTATTAAAGTAACAAAATGTTTGCAAATTGCCTTCTAAGTATGTAATAATCAGTCAGATAATTAATAATGCTTTATAGTGGACCGTGGAAGAGTAACTAGAGGACATGATAAGAAAATTAAAAAAAAGCCATGCCATCTCTCGATCTAAGAAAATAGAGTTGTTAATTTTTGGAATGACTTGCCACAAGAGATTGTTGACTGTGATTCTCTTGTCAAATTTAAAAGGGGGCTAGATAGATATATGGATGGTTTAGGTATTATATAATATAACTTGACTAAGCCAAATTGGTGGGTATATATGAATTTTTAGATCAACAGATCAACCTATGACTAAGCCTAATGGCAGTTTTTGTAGTGGGTGATGGTTCATTGAATATTGCATGCATAATTGGGCTTAGTTTTACTTTTATCTTTGCATGAATGAACTGATAACTGGGGATTTTTTTTTTTTTTTTTTTTTTTTTGTTTTTTTTTTTTTATTGTTATTGTTATTATTTGTTTGGACTGGGACAGTCTCGATAGGCCCTTGTGGCTTCTAACTGTCTCTATTTTCCTATGTTTCCTATGTAATATGAATAAAATAAGTAAATATGCAAACTTTTGATTCAATAGGAAGAGATAGTTGTCCTAAAAGTAAAATATTAATTTTTATAATATATTTAAAACAGCAGAAATGAAATGGAAGGTACTTTTTTATTATTAAATTTATTTTTAATTTTTTGGTAGCTTAAATTTATTAAACAGTAAAATTTAATTTTTTGCACATTAGCTATCATAGAAGCAATGTTTTATAACAATTATTAAAAAAAATTTTTTTTTATTTACTTTTCTTTCTAACTAGGTAAGGGTAACATTATGAAATATCCTATAGAAAGGTACTGAACTTTTTTTAAGACAAAAGTTTTGTAAGATGTGGTATTTAGAAAGGCAAGGATTTGGAAGTAAATATAAATTGGAACCCACAAAAAATACAGTAAGTATCATATATATATATATATATATATATATATATATATATATATATATATATATATATATATATATATATATATATATATATATATATATATATATATATATATATATATATATATAATTTTCATAACTGCTAATGATGTTATAATTTCGAGGAATCGAACCCGGGTCCAAAAGATGGAAGTCCGTTGTGTTGACCACTACTCCACTGATGGTTCAAAATGAAATAATCCAGAACTTCTACTGACATATCTCGCCTAGTGAAAAGTCCCTTCAATATTTCACCGACCACAACTTGGGCGTAGCGTCAACATGGACCAGGTTCTATCCTGAATATAAACCGCAGTGCAAATTTTATAATTTTGATAACCACTATGATAAACCGTGGAATCTTTATTTATAATTATAAATGATTCCACGGTTTATCATAGTGGTTATCAAAATTATAAAATTTGCACTGCGGTTTATATTCAGGATAGAACCTGGTCCATGTTGACGCTACGCCCAAGTTGTGGTCGGTGAAATATTGAAGGGACTTTTCACTAGGCGAGATATGTCAGTAGAAGTTCTGGATTATTTCATTTTGAACCATCAGTGGAGTAGTGGTCAACACAACGGACTTCCATCTTTTGGACCCGGGTTCGATTCCTCGAAATTATAACATCATTAGCAGTTATGAAAATTATAAATAAAGATTCCACGGTTTATCATAGTGGTTATCAAAATTATATATATATATATATATATATATATATATAATATATATATAATATATATATATATATATATATATATATATATATATAATCTTTATTTATAATTATAAATTAGTTTGACCCTGCAGGTAAAGTTTCTGTTGTGCAATATAAAATGTAATTTCTTACCTTTATGTTTTCTTATTTTCTTTTTTTAATTTTATATTATTTTGTTTGGTTTTGAAATAACCAAATTTAGTACATTTATTTAAATGTTATTACACAGTTATAATGTAAGTCTCATCCACCCATGTTATTTCTTTGGTATCAACAAGTGACCTCCTCAGTAGGTATAAAATATTGTAAAATCATGGGCCTGCTATAATCAAGAAATAAAAGTATCAATCTAAAATATCAGGAGATCGATATTCCTACTTTCTATCAAGTAAATATAAATAAAGATCCAAATATTGGGAGATCAATACCCTTACTTTATATACTGTATATATATATATATATATATATATATATATATATAATATATATATATATATATATATATATATATATATATATATAATATATATATATATATATATATTAGAGATGTACCGATACCAGTAAAGAGGCCGATACCGATACCGATACTCTATTTTTAAGAGGTCCGATACCGATACTTTAATTATAAGAAATACACAGTAATAAGATAGAACATTTGTGTACTGCCAGGCAACTGAGGATTGCATTCCCTGTACAACCAATGTATGTCATGTATTTCTGGTTGTGCCCAAGTATATTTTATAAATTAAAATATTATCTGTTAGGAATAATAAATGTTTAGAACAGGGATGGAGAGTCGGAGTCGGTAAATTAAGTGACTCCTACCGACTCCCTTCCCTACTCACCTAGTTTGCACCAACTTTTTAGTTTTTAAGACTTTATTTAAAAAAAAAAAAAAAATTACAAAATGTCTTAATTTTTTTCTTTCTCTCTCTCTCTCTCTCTCTCTCTCTCTCTCTCTCTCTCTCTCTCTCTCTCTCTCTCTCTCTCTCTCTCTCTCTCTCTCTCTCTCTCTCTCTCTCTCTCTCTCTCTCTCTCTCTCTCTCTCTCTCTCTCTCTCTCTCTCTCTCTCTCTCTCTCTCTCTCTC
>SEYY01000990.1:22738-60238 GCA_009176605.1 Armadillidium nasatum
TTTCATCCTTTTTAGACACTGTTAATGTATCTGTATATTCTTATATTTATATTTAAAAAAAATAAAAAATTCTGTAGCACCACTATTACAGACTAATTATCAATATGGCCTGATCACTTGTGGAATTTGTCTGCTCTATAACAATTCCTAACTACATATAATGACACAAAAAATTATAAGCAAATTTGATGGGGAAGACCTCCACTGCCTTCCTAATAATTTTTTCCTGACCCCTAAAGAGTTTTTATCTTTTCCTGAAGTAATTTTTGGTCATGCAGCAGTTGACAAGTAATGAAGAAAGGAAAGAAGCTGTAAAGAATAGAATTCTAATGTGAGGAAATAACCAAGCTTATTTCTTGTTGGGAAAAATCTCCAATTTGCTATAGTGATTAAATCAAAAAGTAGTTTAAGGTTGTAGATTGTAAAAGAAGTATAGATTTTGGAGGTACTTTAATTATATGTTTATTTTAAATTTTGAGTGTGTTATTTAATCATTTTATTAAATATCTGTTCAAAGTACAAAAATGACATTTGTAATTGCATTTCTTGTTGGTAAATATTCTATGTAAATATATTATAATTTAAGTTATAATTTCAGATATTAATTGGAAGAAGTACATGTAATGACATTCAATTTGCCAGTGAATTTGTTTCCCGCAAGCACTGTGAAATTAGAAGAGTACCCCCATTTGGAACATTATTAATTAGGAATTCTACCGTAAGTTTTTTTCATCTATATATATATATATATATATATATATATATATATATATATATATATATATATATATATATATATATATATATATATATATATATATATATATATATATATATATATATGCACGCACGCACGCACGCACGCACGCACGCACGCACGCACGCACGCACACACACACACACACACACACACACACACACACACACACACACACACACACACACACACGCACACACACACACACGCACACACACGCACACACACACACGCACACACCAAAAAACATGCCCAGAAAGTGCTTAGTGAAGCAACTTTTTCACTTACCTCAAAATCTTGCGAGAGATTTTCTACTATTCAGTTCTTTTTTTTCTCTTTGAAAATATTCGTCATATACTTTTCTGTTTGTTTTTGAAAAGCCAAAATTGATTGTGATAGTGTTTTCTTATTTAGACTTTATTGCCATTCATAACTTACATTTCAACATTCATTGTGCTTTAATTGTAATAAGTTTTTTTTATTTTTTTTTATTATCAAATTCTCTATTTCTCTTGGGGTAGTGACATCATAATCATTGGATTACAATTGTGGGAGAAAGGGGGGGGTCTCATATTTACTTTATTAGTTTGATATTTCATTTGGTTATTCATTGTCTACAATCACTTCATTCCTTTAGTTATGTGACTTCAAAATAAGGTAAGCTTTATATACATTGTATTTCTTTTTTTTATCTAAAACCCAAACCACCAACCATATACACACATGATTACTATATTTTGGTGAACTTTGTACAAACACCTATTTCCTTACTCAACAATTTTGATCTCCAATCACGTACTTCACCATCATCTGTTTTTACTTTTTCTTCTTGCATTTGCCACTCTCTCTTGATCACTTATTTTCTCATTTGTCCATCTTGCTCTTTCCCTGTTTTCATTCAGTGTGTGTGTTTTCACAATTTGTGTGTTTGAGTTTATACCATTTTTTTCCCTTTAGTTTGAACCAATATTTTTTTGTCTTCCGCATTTTTCTGAATTTTTCATTCGTTTTTCTTTAGTTTTGCACATCTTATCATTATACCTCCTTTTAATACCAGTCATTGTAAGCTTGGTTTCTCGTGGTGAATGCCCAATTTCTTTTATATTGAGTACTTTCGGAAACAGTGAAATGTACTATTGCCTTTACTCATATTTCATCTGACATTTCAAATCTTCCTCCAGAGGTCAAGTTCCATGCCAATTTTGTTTGCCTTTGTGAAGCAGTTACTCCCTTTCGTTTAACCAGTTTGACCTCTCCATCCATCAAGGGAGCATTGCAGACCACTCCCTCACCCACTTTCACGCACATTGTTTCATCTACCCCACCGTGTGATGTTGTATCTGTAGGCTTGGACCAGACAATTTCTTGTCTCACCCCAGCTCATAGTGATACTCTCTACGTATTCGTTGTTCTTGTTATTGCAAGAGCAGCCAGTTTACTGTTATCATTTGTACTTCTCATTCAGCTTGTCCGCACTCCAGACTGACCTGTACCACATCACTCTCTGACTCCAGCTCCTCTCGTTCATCTGTGATGCATACTCCAGACAAACCTCCACTGCCTCGCTCTTCGACTTCTGCTAACTGTCCTTAAAGTCCTATTACTATTCCACTACCACCTTCCGACTCTTCCACCGGCAAATCCTACATCAGTCCAGGGGGAAAAAGTAGTCCTTAACTTGCTTCTACATTTCGGTTAAAATCTTTGGTAGTAAGGTAGACTTTTTGTGACACAGCACACAGGTGCTTCCATCAGTGCTGTTCCCCCTGACTTAGCCCACAGATTCCCTTAAATCTATCCGCTGTTAGTGAATCTGCTGCTAATGGCTCCTCTGTTCCTTGTTACATAGAACTTACCACTACTTTTGGTCTTACTAAATTCAAGTGTGTTTTTCATTGGATTTTCTTGGTTGTTGAGATTATTAAACCTTTGCTAGGAATGGACTACTTCTACTACTATGGTGTACTAATGGACTGTGGGGATTTCACCATCTTAGATTCTAAAACTGACCTTCGATTCATTTTTGTTTCTAGTGAAGTTCCTTCAATTCTTTTCCATACCTCTATTTCTTCTTCTTTTATGATAGACCAACTGTGCGTGAGTTCCCTAACCTGACATCACTTCTTAATCCTTTGTGCAGCCATATCTCTTCCTCTCAGGTGTTCCATAGGCTTGAAACCTGGGATGCCTCCCTTGTTTTTTCCAGAGTGAAGTGCCTAATGGAGGACAAGCTGGCCATTACTAAGCATGAATTTTCCACTTTTAAAAGCCAGTATTATCTATCCCTCTAAGTTCCTGTGGGCCTCCTCCCCCTTCCACCACATTCGTAAAAAGGAACCAGGTCACTGGAGACCTTATGGAGACTTTAGAGCTCTTAATGCTGTCACAAAGCCTGACCATTATCCCTTATCTTCTTTGATCCACACCATTTCCACTAAATTGCATGGTGCATCTGTCTTTTGTAAAGTGGATCTACTGAGGGTATACTACCAGATCCTTCATCCATCCGGATGATATTGAGAAAACTGCCATCATCACTCAATTCTGTCTTCTCGAGCTTTTTATGCTATCTGGTCTTGGTAATGCTGGGGCCATCTTTCAGCATTTCATTGACTATTTTTCTTGATGTTCCTTTCCCTCTTTCTTCAAGTTTTCTTCCTTTCCTCTTCTTCCCTTCCTTCTCCTTCCTCTCCTCTTCCCTCTGTTTCTAAGCTCCTTCCTTCATAATGTCTCAAAACTGCCTCCTCCTCTTCATTTTCATCATTTTCTTCTATCCTATTTTTATTACATTCCACTTCTTCTTTTCTGTTCATTTTCTCTTTGTATCCTTATAATGTGAACGCTTGCCATTTCTCTTAGAGTTCCTCAGTGTTTCACTAAAATGATTTTTCCATCTATCCCTATTACCTTTGCTGAACCTCTCCATTTTCTTTTATAGTAAACTTATCTCTGACAAGTGCTTCTTCCAATTTGTGTTCCAGTACATTTTTCTTCAATGCCAATTTAATCCTTTCATCCAACTTTTGTCTCATATGTATCTCTCTCACTCTAGCTTTTAAGTTGTCTTCTAGTTATTCACTTTTACTCTGGGTTTCCATTACCATTGGTAATTCCTCTCATAATTGTGTACACTTGGGATATGAGATTTATTCTGTACTCCAATTGATGTGGAAAATAAAGAGTTGAATATCGCAAGGTTGAGGTGACCCCTCTCATCCTGAACAGCAAGAATAGAATAAGAAGATGAAGTTGAGAAGCAAATCTAGATGCAACAGGAACAGATTTGAAATGATTGTAAGAATGGAGAATTGAATCATGGGCATAAGAATGAACAGAGTTGAAAGTGCATTAGAGAAGATCTGGTGAAAAGTAATATGAAGCTTCTACACCCTCAACTTGACCTAGGTGTATTATATGAAGAGCTATAAGAATAACTGATGGTTTATCAAGACTTGTGACAATTATGATGATTAAGAAGTAAATGCAAACTACAAAAAGCTCAGGTTACAAACTACAAATGAGAATGTAACCCAATAAATATATGTATTTTAATGAGAATATGTGCAATCTTTGCAGTACCACATCCAACTGCATACCCTACCGTTTATACAAATTTGCACACATACCAGCTCATGCACCAGATGCAGAATACTTACAGCATATTATGCAAAAGGAGATGATTTATGAAAATACAATAAATAGTTATATGAATATCTGATAATATACAAGAATTTGTGAACTAAACTGTTAACTTATCTTGTATAAAATTTAAATATTTTTGTTTGGTTGGTTATATATGAAAATATGTTATCACATTAATATAAGGGTACATGTAAGAGTTGTTTATAAAGAATTTATTACAAAGTGTATGGTTTGATTATGAAAATTCCCTATCAAATGCACATATATAAATATTTGTGTATGGGTTGATTACGAAGAGTTTTCTATCCCATACACAAATAAATATCTGTGCATGAATTGATTATAAAGAATTTATTATCACATTCACAAATATAAATATTTGTATGTGGGTTGATTATAAAGAATTTCACATACACATATTAAAATTTATGTGTATGGGTTGATTAAACAATGCAGTAATTGGAATAAACTAATATTGGATGCACGATTATGTTAATTATGTAATAATTACATAAAAGTGTGCCATAGTATACTTACTGGATATTCGAGCTGGTTCACTTGACCAGACAAAAATTGCTCATGAAAGCTTGCTTGATTAATTGAATGACAGTTGAATGTTGTCATCATTCAACTGTCATTCAATTAATCAAGCAAGCTTTCATGAGCAATTTGCCTCTGGTCAAGGGAACCACCTCGAATATTCAGTTAAGTATACTATTGTCTACTTATATGTAATTATTATATAATTAACATAATCATGCATCCATTAGTTTATTCCAATTACTGCATTGTTTAATCAACCCATACACATAAATTTTAATTTTAATTTATATTACTCCAACAAATGTCCAAGTGGACCTATACCCACTCATTTAGCAAGCATGATGGTGAAGTATCCAGAACAGTATATAGCACTTGACAGATGAATATTATGATAACACATTAATATATCTACCAGGCCGAATAAGACCATGGATTGAAAAATTGAAAGATTTGAGTTTTGTCCCAACATTCGTTCCTATAAACATAATACATAAATAATTTCAATCCAGTTTTAAAGTTACTCTGAACAATTACAGTTAAAGTTTACAAAATCCTTTCAGTAACTAATCACATATATGAATGCACCACTTACCTTGAAAGGGTGTATAGACACCATATAAATAAATATACTACTGTATATACAATATGTCAGATGGATAGGGAGACTGATAGACAAAATGGGGATAAGTCCCTTTTGCATACTAGTTCAAATTCAAACTGACTATTTTCTAATGAAGTTCGTCCTAGAAAGTTGCCAGTTTTAAACATATAAGTTACCATATCGTTAATTAATAAGCAATTTTTTGATCAAATATCATTTTTCCTGTAAAACTTTTATCAAGAAAATAGACAAATATGAAAATATTTGTGATTATCAAAATTAGCCTTTGTTATTTACGAAACCATTTTATATTTATTTTACTTTTTTGACAGCGAAAATATGGATTCTTGATTGTCCTAAATTTATAATATTGATCTAAATTACTAAGTAATACTTTCACAATGGTGTAGAGTACTATTATATATTATCAAATATTCCATTACTTTCAATTAAAATCTCAAATATATAAGTACTCAAAATTAAAGATAATCTATGTGCTATCTGTGAAAGAAAAGAAATAATGTTGTTATAGGCTTATGTATGGTTTATATTTCATTTAAAAATAATATATAAAAAGGGGTCCTAACCACTTGCGTTCTTGCATACTTTACACCTGATTTGATTAACATGAGATGCTGCATTATCACAATATATATATATATATATATATATATATATATATATATTATATATATATATATATATATATATATAATATATATATATATATATATATTATATATATATATATATTATATATATATATATGATTCATAGAACCATCAAATTCTAGCTAAATATAACAAGTATAACTCACCTGTCTCAAAATGATGATCACTTGATGAATCTGCAAATGACAAATAAACTTTCAAGAAGAAAACAGATAAGAAATAGTCAGAGTAAAGATTATTAGACAATGAAAGTTCACTTGTATCTTCTATCTTCCTTTTATGAATTTTCTTGTGAGCTTCAATTATATAAGTTCATTACATATGAATCCTTTTTACTACTTTGATACATCTGTATACTAAAAATTATCTATATACGATTAAGTCCTTTATTTGTCATAAATTTAAACTTATTACAGAATTTGTCTGGAACCTAAAAGAAAATTTATTAAATAAAAATTCACAATAGAGGAACCCACACATAAAGATAAGCATAGGCCCACACGTCATGGAAAGAGTTCCCCATTTACCTACCTGAAAAGAAAATCAATATATATATATATATATATATATATATATATATATATATATATATATATATATATATATATATATATATATATATATATATATATATATATATATATATATATATATATATATATATATATTTCAAGTTTTGTTTTATTATCATTGTCTAATAGCTATAAAAAGTGGTGCATGCATAACAAATTACTATTTTCAAATTTTTGTCTTTGTAGTTTTTAATTTCTCGCTCCTTGCAAGGGGGTCTCAAATCTCAAATTTCTTGGAAAATGATAATTTACTTTAACCCTCATAAATCGCTTCCTATACTTCAAATTTACTTATAACAAAATTTTTTAAATTTAAAACAGACTCAAATTGTCTATTAAAAACATTTTCTTTTGATGCTTTTATCTTTTACTCCTGGCGAAATTATAAAACATCTAAGAATTTAGTTAAAAATGTATTTTCGCATACACTGAAATAAATTAGAGTTGTAGAGATGAAATTAATGAGTCACCACTAATGATTCAGTGGCAATTAAGTTTTGTGTTTCTTACTTTCAGGCTTTCAGCATATGCCCCTTTCTCATCTGAGTCTGACCCATTGAATTAGTTGTCTTTTCACAGTGGCAGAAGTATATGCTATAACTTTGTTTTCATTAATTATTTTATTTGTTTAATGGCTCTCAATTTAAAAAAATCTCATGTGTGTCCTATTTTTGGTGCAGCTAAAGATTTGAATTTGTGTTGTTTGCCTACATTTTATGATGTTATGTAGTACTACCTTCATATATGAATGGAGTTGAAGTCATCTAAGAAAGAACCCATACTTAAGGATATTGCAGCTGTTATTTGTAAGAGACTTGTGGATCTGTGGTACCTAGTTTCATTTCAAGTTGTTTTGGGAATACAGATAAATCAGAATCTGCATATTATCACCATAAACGCAAGAAATTCATGAAATCACTGAACCCGGAAATAAAAGAACAATCAAATACTAAAAAATTCTGTGGACTTTAAAACACAAGTTAAATGCTCATTATTTGATATTTTAGCATGTAAATGTACAGATCTGGAAAAGTACAGCTGCCTCCTGAGTGACAGTATCGAAAGTAGAACATCAATTTTTACATGGTTAAAGAGGTGATTGATAAATGGTAATAGGTGCTTTGGATGTTGTAATAACAAAGAAAAATATGAAGACTGACAAGGAGATTGGCAAGATTGATTCAAGAAGAAAAGAAAGAGCCTCAAGAGGCATTTTCATGTTTTCAAACTGAAATGCCATTTTCCGGGTGATGATAATTTATCATCAGCATGATTGTTGTCTGTTGATATAAAATTGAACAAAAAATCTTATGCGAAAAAGAAAGGCATAAAATTTCAAGCATTTACTGAGACATGTGATCATTCTGTTTTTTCAGACAGAGCTGCAGCTTTTGTTTCATCGACTTTGTTACAAGACTGGTTTGATAAAGGAAAGTGATATAAGTTTGGTGATTGATCAGAATAAGATCAGAAGAGCTAGAAAATAAATTTGTTCTGATCATTGGCAAGACATGATAACATGACACCTTTGAAGCATTTTTTTGATGGATGTAAAGATAAAATGATAACTACAAAAGAAATAAATAGGTAAAACATACAAAGATAATGGCAGTAGAGCATATAGTTTTTGTAAAAGTGACAGACAGAATACATAAGCATTTTACTCCTACATCTGGTTCTGCTGCTTCTATTGCGTCAGGAATATTCACTCTTTTAGAAACGAAGAACATTAGCGCCGAAGATATTGCAGCTATTGGCTGTGATGGTGTGGTAGTGAACACAGGAGAAAAGGTTGGAGTGATTAATATGACTGAAAGAAAAGAACAGGGACCTATTCACTGGATCATATGCCTTCTCCATAGTAACGAACTATCACTTTGACAAATAATAGAAGAATTAGACAGAAAAACAAATGGCCCAGTGGGATTTACTGGGCCTCTTTTAAAAACTTAAACGATTGTGAAAAACTTAAGATCACAGACTTCAAAATAATTTTATCTCCCACCATTGAGATTAATAATGTTGCAACAGCAAATAGATTCCTTCATCTTTATGTGTCAAGAAGACAAAAACCAAAAACTTAGCATGATATTGTACTATTTATCATGAAAGTTTATGGAGCAGTTTGCTTTACAATAAAAAAGAACTGTTTTACTGAAGGGGCAAAACATTTTTTTTTTCCAAATGATAACTCTTTTCTCAATTGAATCAATAACTAATAAAGTTATTTCCAGAAATTTCTTCTTCGCTCACACAGAAAATATTCTTATCACCATGATTCACGATGATTTACAGCACATTCGGAAAATAGGATGGAAAAGAATATTAAAAGCTTGAGCACAAAGTTTGTCAATGGGAAAACTTCAAATATTCAAAAAACCAGAACTTATTTTTTATTATAAGAACTATTATGAAATGATTGACTGGCTAATGGTTCAATTAAAAAAAAAACCCTCCCCCAACAGTGACAATAGAAAGTGACAAAATTTGAGAGTATGCAGAAACCAATGATAAATTATAAAATCCCAAAATTTGATTCTAAGAAAGGTTATTGAACGTAATCTATCATATCTCAAAAGGCATGGAGGCTGGGCTGGGATGAATGGAACTCAGTGTGCAGCCACCTCCTCTTTATGACTTTTGAGTTTCTGCTTTAACAAAGCAGAATACCTAAGAGCTGTACAGTGTAAAGCAAAAAATGTATTGTTTGAAGTAAATTTGTGCCATTGGAATCCATCTATGAGGTCTAAAGTAAAGCATTATTTTCAAAGAAATTTGAAATTCCCCCCTCCCTGTCGGGGGCAAGAAATGAAAAACTAAGAAGCCAAAATTTTGGAAATAGAAATTTCTCATGGATTCACCACTTTTTATAACTATTAGACAATGATAATAAAACTTGAAAACGATCTGACTGATCATATATATATATATATATATATATATATATATATATATATATATATATATATATATATATATATATATATATATATATATATATATATATATATATATATATATATATATATATATATATATATATATATAATACATATATATTTAAACACAAGGTAAAATGGAATTGCTATAGGAAGTAACTGGAGGAAAGAAAGAGGAAAAATAGTCAGAGTTGACATTTTTTGCAGTATGCCCAATATGTTTTATGTACCCGTAACACAATTCAGTCTTTTCTCCTGTCAAAAATTAGGCTATGCTGATCACTAATGCTCCCACAGTCAATTTCAAATGGAAAGTAAACAATATTTGCATAATATTTTGGTGCAAATATGCAGAATGAATTTAATTTTTTAATACTTGCTCATGAGATATTTATGATTTTCTCTCATATAAATAAAAATTAATAATACATATTGTTTTAAAAATCTTTACTATACTTTGAGGAGTTGCATAACACCAACAATTAGACCCTCTTACCCCTTTGTAACACTTCTTAACATAATCAAATCAAAGACCAACCCCCTTCTCTTTCAGTGTTACATTATTTATGTAAAAATTGTAAAGGCCAGAGGACTATATTAAATTAACTAGAATCGGGTTAAATATCTGAGACAATCCTGCCAAAAGCCATCATATCCCTGATACAGTGTATGGAGTGTATGTATTACTGAGTATAGCAGTTAAGTCTGTCGTTTTAGAGCTGAACAAAGAAGTATGAGATTATTAAAGAGGTGTCACATGAGTTCTCTCAGAAGGAGATATACGACCTGGAAGTTCAGAATAACCATGTCCATTAAAAAGTGAATTTTCTTTTTGCTTATAGTTTCAAAGAGTCTGATAGGATCAAGATGTAAATCACTTATAAAATATAATTTATAATTAGTTTTATATAAGTTTTTTTTTATTTTATTCTTTACTTACAATGTAAAAAGTTCTTGCATTCCTTATTTTAATTTTCAGTCTACTAATACTACTCATGTCAATGATACTAAACTTAGCAATGATGATGTTGCTGAATTAAGAATAGGATCTATGATTGGTCTAGGTGTTCCATTGGATCTAGCACATGGAGACCATCTTCAAGATGAAAGATTTGTGTATCTTAGAGTATGTGGTGAAAATAAAGATACCCATCACAATTCGGGAAAGGTTTGTAATTTGCTTTGTTTTTTTAATTATTTTTTTCTTTTTATGAATTTACATATTTGTTAAGTACACAAGAACGAGATTGTAGTTCTAATTAACATTCATAAGCATTATTTTTTTATCTACTTACATTGAATTTCTTTAAAAATTAGACCAATGTCTAATATTTGATTATTAAATATAGCGTGCCAATGAACAATATGTAGCCACAATTTCACCCATTACTATCATATAAGCAGGAATGACTCCATTAAGCGTAATGGAAAAAATATGAGAAATCTCTGTGTAGATTTTGATTTCTACATTATATATCAGATGGTCTAAAAGGAAAAAAAAATTTGCTGTAACTTTTTTTAACCATCCTTCTTATTTTTATTAAATTTTCAAAGTAGATAGAATCGAATGAGTTACAGTTTTTATTACCCACAGAGTGATTATGCTCAAAGCTCAAAGGTTGGGTTGAGTTTATAGTTCATTTTCTGTCCTCATCTCTAATCTTATATCCAAAATATAGGTAATAGGCTTTTTTAATTATAGCAGTTAAGCTGAACTTCTACTATTCGAAAGTCACATCATCACAAATTTAGTGAGGTCATCTGCTAGTTTACACATGTATATGGCATCTGAAGGAATGTAAATATAAATTAGAAATTAAGTTGTTATTAATACACATAATCTTCATGCACCATTGTGAAATCTTAAAAAAAAATATTAACATATGACCTATGTGTACTAAATACAAAAGTCATCAGTTTGATGCAATTGATAAATTTTTTTGTTAAAAATAGATAAAATGTAAATGCAAATAAATTAATGATTTCATTTTACCTCTACTTAAAAGATCAATACTGTACAGCACAATCATCTCCTTTGACATATAAAACAACACTGAAAGAGAGTGAGCTATTTACATTTTGCGTGAATTATTCTTTTTATGTACTCGTATCTTTAAGAGAAAAGTTAATGAACAGTTTTAACTTACATTCGTTATCAGTAACCAGGAATTATTCAAAATTTGCAAAATCTGCTTAGATACAATTTGACTACAAACCAGTAATTCATCAGAAAAATTTATTTAAATAATTTGTTGACTTTTAATTTATAAAATGTTTCACTTGAGCTAGGAACTGGGGCTGGAATTTTGCCGGGGCCGGGGTTGCCTAAAATTTGTAAAGAGGTCAAAAGCAATAAAATTTTAGGTTAAGAAAATTAGATAGAAATTTAATTGAGGTTTATTTAATTGTAGGGAAGGAGTAGAATAGTTAATATTCACATAAATTAATGATTATATTAATTTTTTACGAAAAATTTCAGAAAATTACAGATTTTGTATAATAAAAGTTTAAAAAAGTATAAAAAATTTAAAGACATTTTTTTCTGATTCATAATAGCGATTCAACATTTTCACATAGGTAAGACCCTGATGTAAAGTTTGAAAAAATGTAAGATATAAAATTATCAATATAACCTGTATTTATATATATCATTGTTATTTTATTGCTATGTATCAAACTTGTTTCATTTAGCTACATTATTTCAAAATTATTATTTTGTTTATTCTTTCAGTCAATATGGCTAAAAGATCACCTTCTGCATTATTGGACTACTTTGCAATGTTTCAGGATAGGCTCGAAATAGCTAAATGTAACATCTGCAATGAGAAAATTAGAAGAGGACCACCACAAGTTAAATTTTTAACCAAATCTTTATGGGGCATCTAAAATCAAAACACAAAGATGAACATTCATTAGCAGAAAAAGAGCTCTCAAAAGAAACAGAAAAGGAAAAGAAAATATTGAAGAAACAAGAGAAAAATCTTAATTTTCTTATAATTTGTTTGAAAATATTTTTCTTTATTATTTGACTGATTGAGCTGAAATTTTAAGGGTATATGCATTTTCTCTCGAAGCTCTGAGTTGATTTCGAGCGTTTTTCTGAGTCTATAGCGGTTTGAAAGTTATTTGGACCAAAAGTTGAAAAAAAATGAATAGCTGGGTCAAACCACTGGTTCACATGAGCTGAAAATTTAATTGAATAATCTTAGTCCCAATTTCTTGCATTAGCGAAACTACAACTTTTATTTAGTGCATTATTAAATGCTATTTGTTTGAAGCGAGATATAGCCTCTCAAACTTTGGGAATTTTTTAAATTTGGTCAAAAATGGTCCTTTTTTGAGAGGTTATATCTCAAAACTAACGAGTAGCATGGAATAAAGTATAGAGAGGAATACATAGCTCCATCCCTCCCCTATACACTCATCAAAAATAAGAAATGTTATAGTTGTAGTTTTTTTTTTATAATTTTTTTGTCCGAAAAGGTGGATTTTTTTCGATAGTTTGGTCAGTTTTGGGCTTATAACATTTTTCCTGTAACTCTGGGAACAAAAGTCTCTTAGAAGCTTTAGTAGCCTATAGAATTCTGAATATACAGTCTAAATTTCAAGTCATTCTGAAAAGTGGTTTGGCCCCTTCATTCATTTGAAAAAGGGTCAAATTTCCCAAAAAAAACTTTTTAACTGTTATAGACTCAGAATATATATATATATATATATATATATATATATATATATATATATATATATATATATATATATATATATATATATATATATATATATATATATATATATATATATATATATATATATATATATATATTTATATATATATATATATATGATTTGGTTGTCGTCGTGAGTGGAGGTGCTTAAACCAGAAGGGAAAAGAAAAGATAGAAGAATCAGATGGAAGAGAGAGAAGAGAAGAGAAGAGTAGAGAAGAAAAGTGAAGAGAAAAGAAGAGTAGAGTAGTGAAGATAAGAGAAGAGAAGAGAAGAGGAGAAGAAAATTGGAAGGATTGTTTAAAGTACGCTGTAGAATTATACTGAAAAGGAATTTATTTTCGAACTTAAAAATAATAACAGATTTATTTTAAAATAATTTTTAAAAAAATATTTTTATAAAACAAAATTTAAAAAATCTCAATTAAATTATTTTCAAAATTTTGTGAAGGAGCAACAAAACTTTAAAATAACATACTTTCGGCTTAAGTGAAAATTTCAACATTAGTATTACGAATATAAAATTTAAAACACGAGATTGGATTGGACGACAAGGCTGGATCATGAAGAATAGTTCTTCGCATGGTTCTAGGGTCTGGGATTCCTTTTAACCAGTTTTTTTTGTCTTCCCATGTACGACTGCAGAATTTTCCTGCAGTTGACGCCACACTGCATTATGCAGGATACGGTGTGATGGATAAAAAAAAAAAAAAAATATATATATATATATATATATATATATATATATATATATATATATATATATATATATATATATATATATATATATATATATATATATATATTTTTCTTCTTTTTTTTCTGAAGTTCTGAGTTGATTTCGAGCATTTTTCTGAGTCTATAACGGTTCGAAAGTTATTTCCACCGAAATAATGAGCTGAAAATTTAATTGAATAATCTTTGCCCCAATTTCTTGCATTAATGGGGACAGATTTTTGATATCACGTCTACAAAAAAAATTAAAAGCACTTGAAATTTTTTTTTTTAAAAATCGTACCTTTCTGGAGAAAAAAATTATTTAAAAAAAAAAAAAAAAATGCTATCTTCTAATTTTTTTATTTGTGGAAATTGTTTAGAAGAGGGACATGGCAACAATTTTTATTTAGTGCATTATTATTAAATGCTATTTGTTTGAAGCGAGATATAGCCGTTCAAACTTTGGAAATTTTAGAAATTTGGTGAAAAATGAACCTTTTTGAAGGCTCTATCTCGAAACCAACGAATCGCATCGAATAAAGTATAGAGAGGAATTTGTTGCCCTATCCCTTCTCTATACATCTAAGAAATGTTATAGTTGCATTTCTTTTTATTATTTATTTATCTTTTTGTCCGAAAAGGTGGAATTTTTGTTTCAAAATTTTTTTTTTGATAGTTGGTCAGTTTTGGGCTCATAACATATTTTCTATAACTGTGAGAACAAAAGTCTGTTAGACGCTTTTGTAGCCCATAAAATTCTGAATATATATTCCAAATTTCATGTCATTCCAAAAAGTAGTATAGCCCCGCCATTCATTTGAAAAAGTGTCAAATTTCCCCCCCCAAAAAAAAACTTCAAATTATAGACAGAAAAATGTTAGAAATGGACTTTTTTCACCTAAAAAAAAAAAAAAATTTTACACTGAATATTTCAAAAGAATGGCTGAAAATTTAAAAAAAATTTTTTTTTGAAGTTGGACTGTCACCTTAAGTATAATTTGCCATTTTAACCTAGGCAGGCAAACCCCAGTTTTCCCTGATTTTTAGCCGGGGCCCCGTTCGGTTTATAACTTGAGCCTTTTCTGAATTTATATTTTTTCTAGGAAAGTAAATTGATGTCCTTTCATAATATGCACCCTTTTGCATAATAGAATAGGATTATTGTGTCCACCAGGTTAGTTGCATATGCCATAAATTTTAATAAATTTATTGAAATATATAAGTAAATTATTAGTGCACGCGCGCGCACACAATTATTAGAAAAAAGTTGCAACAAAAAAAAAAAAAAAAGTAATTCTGAAGTTAGATTTGTGCATAATTTTACATTACTCATAAATAAATCAATGGTAGTAGAGCATAGTCCCTGACAAAAATGTCCCTAAATACAGAAACTAAGTAAAAATTGTGAGAAATAAGCAAGTTAACGAGTGTTTAGTATTTTTAGGAAAAAAAAAAAAAAAAAAAGAATATAATGGACAAGATGATAAAAGCAATAGTTCTTTAAAATAAAACAGAAGAAAGAAGAATGTTTAAAAAATATATCCTGGGATATGAAAAGGTGACAAAAGAATGCCAAGCTGTTAGTGGAGGTAAAATAAGTGGAAAATTAAATGGAAGCCAGAGTTTATATGGAGCAAAATTGAGCAGCAAGAATGTACATATAATTATCAAGGCCTGCAGTCTTTAAAAATATGAGTATAAAACAGTGAAAAATGCACTTTGAAGAATTTTTCATGATGATGTGAAATAGATACATCATTGGAGAAGGAGGGGATAAGTGGTAGAACAGAAAGGAGAAAACTAAGTACATTGCAAAAAAAAAAAAAAAAAAAAAAAAAAAGAAGCCAAAATGCTTCAAATGTGGAGTAGAATGACATATTACAAACTATATTTATAAGAAAGAAATTGTTGCAAAGCTTTCCACTGACAATAAATACCTATTTATCACAGAAAGCTGGGTAATAAATTCTTCCCTTGAAATAAAACTGATTTTGCATCAACTTTTCCTTCCTTGATTTAAAACTGATTTCGCAGCAGTCGCAAATTTACTTGTTAATTATATCATGTGCTTTGAAAAGTAATGTAATTTTATAGGAATTTACGCTAATTTTAACATTATTAAAATTGCTGGAAATTTAGTAAGTTCAGATAAGGAATTGGTTAATATTTTCAATGCTTATTTTGCATCAGTGTTTACTGAGGAAAGGTTGGATAGCAGTTTAGAGACTAATAGCTCTAGTATACATGTTATGAATAGGTGTACAGCATTTCAAATTGAGTTAAATGAAATCGCATCTTTATTAGAACATATTGACCCAAATAAGGCAGCGGGTCCGGATGGTGTGTATGGTAGAATTCTAAAAGAGGAGAGTAGCAGTATTGCAAAGGCACTGTATTTGATTTTTAAGCGATCTATTGCTTTTAGAGAGGTACCTGAGGACTGGAAAACAGCATATGTGGTGCCCATTTTTAAAAAAGGTAGTAAGGAAGATTTAGGGAACTACAGGCCAGTTAGTTTAACATCTCTGGTTGTGAAAATTTTGGAAAAGTTACTGAAAAGTCATATAGAGAAGCATTTAGATGATAACAAGATACTATTTAACTCCCAGCATGACTTTAGAAAGGGTAGATCGTGCCAGACAAATCTACTAGAATTTATGGAATATATTACTGAATGTATAGACAGGGGTGATCCAGTTGATGTCATATATTTAGACTTTAGCAAAGCTTTTGATAAGTTGTCGCAGTATGGTATAGATGGAATGGTACACAATTGGATTAAAGAGTGGCTAAAGAACAGAAGGCAGTGTGTATTACTTAATGGTAATAAGTCATTATGGGAAACAGTGAAGAGTGGGGTCACCACAGGGTTCTGTGCTCGGACCACTTTTGTTCCTTATATATATAAATGATTTAGACAAAGGTCTTAAATGTAAGGTTTCTAAGTTTGCTGATGATACCAAAGTGGTTACCTCAGTAAGGAATAATGATGGATGCATAAAGCTTCAAGGTGATCTAGATAGACTTCTTGGTTGGGCAGAGAGGTAGGCAAATGAGCTTTAATAGTAAAAAATGTAAAGTTCTTCATGTAGGTTACTCAAATGAAGGATTTAATTATGAAATGAATGGGGAGTGGCTTGAGACTGTGGACCAAGAAAAGGATTTAGGTGTGATTATTAGCAGTAATCTGAAGGTGGGTGATCAATGTTTGGAAGCAAGGAATAGAGCTAATAAGATGTTAGGTATAATTAACCGCAATGTAGTTTACAAGAGCAAAGAGGTTATAAGCAAGCTATATAATAGCTATGTTAGGCCAGCATTAGAATATTGTGCACAGGTTTGGGCTCCTCATTTAAGAAAAGACATAGATATGCTGGAGAGAGTACAACATCGAGCAACAAGGATGATTTCTGGCTTTGAAAATAAGAGCTATGAAGAGAGGTTGAAGGAGTTAGGAATGTTCTCGGTTGAAAGGAGATTTCTCAGAGGGGATATGATACAAGTTTACAAAATATTTGCATCTGACAGTAATATAGAGATTGAAAAATACTTTATAGTGGACCGTGGAAGAGTAACTAGAGGACATGATAAGAAAATTAAAAAGAAGCCATGCCATCTCGATCTAAGAAAATACTCTTTCAGTAATAGAGTTGTTAATTTTTGGAATGACTTGCCACAAGAGATTGTTGACTGTGATTCACTTGTCAAATTTAAAAGGGGGCTAGATAGATATATGGATGGTTTAGGTATTATATAACTTGACTAAGCCAAATTGGTGGGTATAAGTAAATTTTTAGATCAACAGATCAACCTATGACTAAGCCTAATGTCAGTTTTTTTTTGTAGTGAGTGATGGTTTATTGAGTATTGCATGTACAATTGGGCTTAATTTTACTTTTATCTTTGCATGAATGAACTGATAACTAGGGATGGGATAGACCTAGTCTTTTGTTCATGTATTAGTATTGTTATTATTATTTGTTTGGACTGGGACAGTCTCGATAGGCCCTTGTGGCTTCTAACTGTCTCTATTTTCCTATGTTCCTATTAAAAAAGGAAGCCCCTTTTCAAATATATGTATTTTATATAAATTAGATTAAAGAAATTTATATGTATTTTTTGTTTGAAAGCTTGCTTTAACCTTCCCCCATACAAGTATGGATATTATCCCTCTTTTTTTTTTTTTTTTTATTTTACACCTTTATGGTTAAATAATTACAATACTTTTCAGTATTATAATAAATATTCATAAAGCTATAAAATAGCACCAATGGAAAATACTAATATCAGAGCCTCTCCTAAAGATAAAGTTAATATAAAAGAGATAAAGTGAGAATTTGAAAAGGCAAGTATAAATGTTTTATAAAAATTATTGGGGGAAGAATAGGAACATACAGATAATGAAACTGAAAAATGTTTTTCTAATAGGAATGCATGTGACTTTATTTTTTAAATATGTATGTAAACCACTCACAGCATCGTTTTGAAATGAAAAATATCCTTAGAATACTTACAGGACTCCAATACGTACAGAAGAAAAAAAAATCTATATAAATTTTTTTTTAAATACATATAGGAATCAAATGGTTTGGAAAACTATGACCTTGGTGGATGTAAGATGTGGACTGAAATATAAAAAATTTTTTATTATTATTTAAATTTTTAATTTAAATTATACTGGTTATATAATTTACTATAGAACTATAATTAAATTATTAGTAAGATAATTCATACAATCCCAATATAAAATGCGCATTTAAGCAAAATAATTAATGTTTTTTTTTATCAGCTAGACATTATAACCAAACCAAACAATCTAAAAGAGTGAACTGAATGGTAGGAGGAAATTGACGTAAAAATATATAGAAATTTAGAAACGTTTTTAGCATTTCAAAATATCACTATTTAATGAGGAAAAATATCCGTATTTTGGCAATGTTGAGGGAGCAGAAATAGGAATCATGTTGCATACATGATTTCAAATAGTGTTAATTGGGAATTATATAATTTTAAGTAATTAGCCAACCAATTAATTAAATTAGAGAAGGTTTAAGTATAACAAGTTCTATGTTATACAGAAAACCAACTGTCCAGGTTTGGCCATAATTGGAGCTTTAATTATATATATATATATATATATATATATATATATATATATATATATATATATATATATATATATATATATATATATATATATATATATATATATATATATATATATATATATATATATATATATATATATATATATAACGCTCAGTAATTATTAAATTATTTAAATTATGGGAACCAAGTAAAAGAAAGTGATCTTTGTCATTGTATGAGTTTCGTAACATTTGAAAGCCTACTTACATTGAAATTGAAATATTTAAAAGTATAAACTAAGGGTTAATTATTAATTAATAATTTTGACATCAGGTTCAAAACACTGACTTTGAATATTCCCAAAGACTCAGGGAAACATGAATCAGGACGATAGGAAAACACTAAGGACGAGAGTAATTTGATCTTAAAAACAGATATGTAGATTTTGGTAGGCCATCCAAGGTTATATATATATATATATATATATATATATATATATATATATATATATATATATATATATATATATATATATATATATATATATATATATATATATATATATATATATAAATATATAAAGGACAGCTCCTCTTTAAGGGCCACCAGTTTTTGCTTAAAACAAATAAATTTCTTAATTAATTGAAAATAACTTTTTCAATTTTATACAATTCTTAAAGAAAATGTAAATACTTTTTTTTTAATTCGAAATTGTCCAGAATTTTTTTGTTTTTGACTTTTTCCTTGTTTTGGGGTCTGCTCTCTGATGTCCAATAACTTATATTAGTGCCAATATATAACAGATATATGCACGCACGCTCTTGGTGACCTAGACTTCCATTCATTACATATATTTAAAGCTTGGGCCTTCTGCAAGTGGCCCAATGGAAGGAAGAGTTATATTCTTAATGCTAAGCTCATAATTGACTTACGTTAGTTTAGAAATGCTAATTTATTTCATTGATGTTGTGATTTCTTAATGTTTTTTTAATTATAATAATTAGTATAAATAAATAAGCATTAAGAAATTACAGCTAATGAAATATTATAGCATTTATAAATATTTTAATAATTGTAATTATTAAAATATTTATAAACACAATGATTTTAATACTCCAGTAATTGCAGAATACATACTTCTGAAACAAAATTCTCATCTTTTTTTCTGAATATTGAGTAGTTTTCTTTGAATTTCAAACATGTAAAAAAATTAAAATCTTTTTAAAAAAATTAGGGATGGAGCAATACCAAAATTTTAACCAATTCCGAGATACCAAATTTTTTTTTACTGATCTGAAGGTTGAAACAAGATTGAAAATATTCATTGATCATAAAATTTTGGTTTTCTGCTATCTGTAGTCACATTGTTAAACAAAACAATTGATAGTGTATATAGAGTTGGTGCCAAGACTTTACATCTGACTTGCCCTAGTGCATGGTCTATTTTCATTTATTTCGACAAAATTTGCGGTCTTCAATACAATTTATATTTTCTTGAACACCACATATCTTCTTTTAATCTTATTCTTGACAGAAACTCAAGTGTTTGAGCTTTCTGATGGCAAACTATTTTCTGATTCCTCTTACTGTCTCTATCTTGAGTCTTCAGCTAAAGAAGGTTATGCATATGTGTACTGCAATTTTGTTTACTCTCATGTCTCTAATCTGGAGTTTTCTGAATTTTCCACCTTGTGGTTAAAGCTCTCTTGCCATTCTATGTCTAAATTCATTTGTTTTGTTTATCTCCTAATTTACTGACTATCCTAAATTCTTTGACTATCTAAATTCCAAAACAGAGAACATTCTCTATTCTTCTCCTTTCTCAGGAATTATCATATTAAGTTATTTTAATGTTCATCGCCTCCAATAACTTTCTTTCAGTTTTCATGATACAGCCGATGAATGTACCTTTCAATTCTCCATCTAAAGCAACCTTGAGTAATGGGTGCAGCTCTACTAATATCTCTGATCATCTTGGAGATAAGCCCATTCTAGACTTTTTTATAAACTTATCCTTCTCCTTATACTGTCAAACTCTGTCCTCCTCTGGGTTCTTTTGATTGCTATATCCTTTTCTATCTTTTCAAGTCTTTCGCAAGAAAGATTCCCATGAATTTTGAGGAAACATTTGTGACATTTCAGTGTGAAAGCTGGTTGGACTTTCGATTGTGCTTCTTTGATTTCCTGTGGAATGATTATTGCTTCTGTGAGAAGGGTCCCTATGCTTGTACAGAATGTGTTACTGAGGTGATTCACTGTGGCATGAAGACTACATTTTATAAACTTTCCTTTCTACTAAACTTTATAAACCTTGATTTAATTCTGCTTATTCTCGTGCTACTTGCTGTAGCAATGCAGCCTTCAGGAATTACCATTGTTTTCACACTTCAGAAAATCATGCAATTTATATTTCATTCCAAAATCGTGCAAAATCCATCCTTGTTCTGTGTAGCACCAAAAACTCTTTTCTCAATATAAAATGCAATAATTTTTCTGGCCTCTCTTCCAATTTTTTAGGCAGTTTACAAAAATGTCAACTCAAATGTTGCCTCTTCCTCTTTCCTTCTAGTATTTTCTTTAAGCACAATTGCCGTTTTACCTTCAAAAACTGAACTTTTTGCTTAGACTTTTGCCACTAATTCAACTTTAGATGATTTTGGAGCTATACCTCCTCCTTTAACCCTCCCCCTCCAACTAATTTGTCTAAAATTGAAATTTCTTTGAAAGAAATTACCTTTACACTAAGAAGGCTTATGGTACAAATGGTACAATTGATATCCTTGTGGTTCTCAAAATTTGTGCCTTTATAGCTTTCATCCTGCTTTGGCAAAATATTTTGTCTCTGTCTTTCTACTTCAAGATTCCCTTCTTGCTGGAAACATGCTATTATTCAGCATGTGCCCAAAATGAGGGACCTCTCCAACCCTTCAGCTACCATCCCATCTTTCTAAATTTCTTTTTAAGAGTTGGAAAGATCTCAAATCTTCTAATCTTTTCTCTGATTGCCAGTATGACTTTCGTAAAAAAAAAGTTCTACTGGCAATTTTCTTTCCCTTTTCTCTGACTCGTGATCCTCTTCTCTCTGGCATTTCAGAAAATCTTTTGGTGTCACGCTAGACAAATCGAAAACCTCTGATAGAGTGTTGCACAAATTTTTGATTTTTAAACTTCTCTCCGCAATTTATCCTCTCTGAATTTCATTCTGGTTGTTCTATAGCAGCTTTTGTAGACTGCCACAGTTCTTCCTTGAAGTCTATTAATAGTGGTATTTCTTAGGAATCTGTCCTAACTCCAACTCTTTTTCTAGTTTTCATTAAAGACCTTCTCTCATTTACTTAATCATGTATCCATTCCTATGCTACTGATTTCACCCTTCATTACTCTTTCCAATTTGAAAGACACTGTTGGGGGGAGACGTTGAGAGTTTGAAAAGAAACGGGTCAGTGTATTTTTTCTCTAAGTTGTATTTCTTCAATTAAACGGATATCAGGTTTCAATTAAACGGATATCAGGGTATAAAAAGGACCCGCCCGACAGCTGATTTGTATGTGAAAAGGGGATGAGTGAATCAGCATTCATTCATCTATAAAACTATACACCAGTGACCATTGTTATTCTGGCTTCTTAACAACTAAAGTTTTTCTTCAAACAAGGTAAGAAATGAACTATATTTTTATTCTTTTTAATTTACAAATTATCATTTAAATGCTACAATTAAATATTTTTAAATAAATCCTTCTATCAATTTACATGAATTTCATTTATTATTTTCTATATCAAGGTTTTCAGACAAACAATTTTCCACTGAAAACTTGTGCGCCCAGCAATTTCAAAGATAAGAAGATCAAGACTATGGAAGGAGAAAAGGAGGAAGTGGTTAGTGAAGGACACTACTAATTATATATATATATGAATTCTTAACTTATTTATTGGCAATAAGGGGATTTTAGTTCCACCTTAAAGACCACTCTCTGATTGGCTGAGTTTTGAGTTTCTGGGACAATTTTTCAACAAACCATCAAGATTTATGGATAGAATAAACTTCAATTATCAATAAACAAAAGTCCACAATATTAAACCCTATAATTAAACAACAAAAAGAACATTAACAAAAAAAAAAACACTACGCTTAAATATTTCATATTAATTTTCCACTTTTCCTATGTATGAACACATTATGAACACACTCTAGTACCTTATGAATTTGTGCATATCTAGTCTCAATAAGGGTTTATAGAATTTTTTGTCTTGGTCACACTTCAATGGATAACTTTTTCGAAATCTAAAACATTAAAGATGCATTAATGATAATTATACCAATTAGAAACATTAGTTGTTCTATCATGTGTATATATTACTATATAATCTGTACACTACCTTCACTGTAAATTGCTGTAGTACTTAAAAACACCTTCAGGTAAGTATCAAGGTTCGTTTTTCAGACCCTGTAAAAAGTTCACAAGTATTAACATATTGATGCATATAATATAGTTTTCAATGTTTATTTTAAATTCATATTTCATTTACTTAATATATTTTATAAACATACTTTACCAACACTGCGTTCACTACTGTTTTTAGATATTCAAGGAAATGTTTTTGGTAAGGAATAAGGTGAAATTATGAATACAATGTTATAATGATTAATATGATACAAAACATATATAATTATTAGGTTTTAACTTTCAATAATATCACTTCTGCAATAAGAAACACATTTTAGTAATCTGTGTTATATAATAAAAATATTAACTGAACATAAAAAAAAAAATTTAAATAAAGATACACCAGCAAGAATGGAGGCTAAGACTCTATCGGGTCTTCTCCTCTCAATCCTGCTGCAATCAGTCCTCTCCTTATCATCCCTCCCCACCAAGCTATGTTCCTCTAGTTCTTTCGCTTTTTAATTATTTCCTTTTCCTGTTCTGCCACTTTAATTACATCATCCAAATCTTGTAACTGTCTCTTTTTGTCTCCATGACCTTTCTGTTTTCTATTTTCTAGGAAGTCACGGACAGCTATGTGAGCATCAGAGTTAAAATCATTCTGTATATGATCGGAAACCATTCCAGGATCATAACCCATCACCGTATAAAAAGGAATATTATTAGTAGAAGTAGCTAAAGGAGCTTGATGCTGATAAAAAGGAGTGTGTGTAAAGTGTATTGGTGTGGCTGAGGATTGTGGTTCGACAGCCATACCAGTGTAAGGTGTATGTGGGATATATACTCTCCCTTGAGAGGATGTTGACGGTTGTTCTAAATCTGTAACTTGATACAAACATTCAGCCACTTGATCCACTGGGAGTGGTATTCTTTCTGAGGGCTTTGGCGTTCTGTTGGTTTGGTTCACTCTCCACCCAGTATTATTATCCTGAGGGCAATCTCCCAATAAGCCTTGTTTCTTTATCCTCTTTTGAAGTGGTCGGTGAGGGGGGAAATTCCTGAACTGTTCAAAAATTCCTTTGTTGTTAATAAGGTAATATTTCAAATAAGTTTGGTTGCTATGGAGCCCATCAGAAATGAGTTCTGAATTTAAATGTAATGACATTCCATTTAAGTATTCTGTATGTGCGACTCTTATTCTGCGTTGTGACCTGGCCTTAGGTCGTTTATAATTATAGCAGTTCAAGGCTCCATTACCATATAATAAATTTTTTCCTTCCCACCGGTATTGAGTTTTCTTAAGACTACAAAAGAGGTAATATGCCTGTAAGGAATAACGTCTCATGCGTTCTGGATTATAATCAATATGATTTTTCCAAAAAATCACGGTAATCTTCTCCCCATGCTTGTATCAGTCTGGTTTGATTAAACCTGTAGAGATCTTTGACAGCTGGTATAGACAAGTATACTCTACAATTGGGGTTTACTTGTAGGACATGACGCATTATCTGATTCATCATGGCAGGTATCCGATCAATGGATAAATGAAGGCTGGGACGGAAAATAGTTGTCTCTTGCTGCTCAGGATTTTTGATGGGTGTTCTCCGCCAAGCAAAGGAAGTCAGAGCCCATATAATGATTATGTGTGTGGAGGTTTTCATCTGTCTCTGTATTTGTTCCAAACACTCTTCTAACGTTGCCCCAGATCTATATTCTGTTTGAACAAATACTCCATATTCATTCTTTAATAGGTTTCGCCCCTTCCAGAACATCTGGGTCTCAGAATCTCCCACAACTAGAAGGTTAATGTATTTCATTTTTGGTTAGTCTGTAATATAGAGAAAATAAATTAAGAACAGATAATAGACCTCACCACAATCCCGATCCTCGCACCCCAAGAAAATACTAGGCGCACAAGGACCAGCGATTTGGTGTCTTATATAAACAAATAAAAACAATATAAAATCAATTATGAAACAATAATCTAATTAGTTCCAAGAATAATTTCTTGTGGCAAAGCAAATAATTATTAATGAAATCTGAAATTTGTAAGCATTTTAAGCAGCAAAGACTAATTTTATGACAGCATTTTGAAAAAGCAATTTAATGAAAGCAATTTCTATATTACTAAAAAATTTTTTTTTTTTTAAAACAAATCTAACCTAACTCCGGCTCCATTCAGCTCCTTAAGTGTATTTGTAACCTGGGAGGGATAGTCAAGGAAAGATTATAAAAATAGTATGAATTTGATTCTATTTATTTATTTATTCTTCTTTTTTACTTTGGTTTCTTCCACTCCAAGGGAGTATTCATTACATAGTCGTAGGCTGGTACTGGACCTCTTGAACGAGTAAATGGCCTGATGACTGGAGTCTTCCATAACTATCATTGGAGATTCTACAACCACAGATTCTCCGGTCTCATCTGTAGTTTGAACAATGGTTTTTTTCAGGAGTAATTCTCCTTCAAGGGAATAGGATGGAGATAGCTCGTTAATATTTCTAATAGATGAAATATTTGTTAATTGATAATTATCTTCCAAAAATCTTCGCAAGGCTCTGGGAGATTGAGTAATTTCCTCCTCCTCCAGGTCTTCCAAATATTCCTCCTCGACAATCTCTAGAACCGTTTTTTCAGGCATATCCTTCTCATTTTCTACATGTGGATCTTCGCATGACCCATTTATCATGATTGAAGAATCATCCCATTCTAACTCAGGGATGGTGGGTGATTGATTTTCTGAGAATGAAAATACCTGATTTATTATTGTGTTATTCAACACCTCCACCATATCCCAACGAAAACTAGTCTTCTGGAATCCTGAAAAATCTGCAGATTTACTTTCATAACTTGGTTCAGTGTGAGTATCCGTCACCCTCGTAGCACAACGAGAGCGATCGAAATCAGATGAAAATACAAGTGAGCAAATGTTAGAAAGAGAAATAGAAAATTGAGTGAAAGGCGAAAAAACATTGGACGATTGGTGTGGATGTTTAGTCTTGATAGGCCCTATTGGTGTTGTACTATTAACTGTAGTTGATTCTGATGTAGCAAACACTATAGGTGATATGTTTTTGGGGTGTATGTTTACAGGTGTGCTCATGTTCATTAAGAATTGGGTTAATTGTTGGGCTTTTTCATTGGATTTATTGGATACTTCAAACCCCTCAAACTCCTCTTCCTCATCACTATCTTCCTCTATAATTGGAGGTTTTTCCGTTTCTGTGTTAATGTTTAATTCGGACATATGGTCCAAACCATCTATGGTACTGTTTGTGTCATAAAATTCCTCTTCTTCATCTTCATTTGATTGAAACACTCGTTCTTTGAAGAAGGGATTTTTTTGTAGATATGAGGAAATGTCAATCCACTTCCTCAATTGGGAGTGATGGATTTTCTCCTCTCGTGAATTTGGATTACCCATTCGTTTAATCCTGTAGGTGACTTTGTTATCATTCACTACAGTGATTATGAATGGTCCTTCCCATCTGATTCTAAACTTGTTAATGACCTGATGTCCCTTGAAGATTATTTTCTTTGCTACCTTCTGCCCAACCTTATAAGACTGAAAATTCATCGTTCCTTCATTCCAATATTGAGGAAACGTATGAGCTGGTTCTTTGTGTGATTCTTTCAACAGAAAATCTGAGGGTGACATCTTAATGGCGCTGTGCCAAGTATGGTTGTAAATAATCACTGATGAGGGTAATTCCTCATCCCAATGTGATGAATTTTCTAAGACAAGACATCGCAAGGATTGGATTAAACTTCTGTTGAAGCGTTCACAAATTCCGTTACTGGCTGGATGCAATGGGGAAGTTCGAATGTGTTGTATGTTATATGTTTCCAAAACAACTTGGAAAGGCTCGGCAATGAACTCCATCCCATTATCTGTCAGCAATCGATTCGGTAATTTGGGCAGAAAAGGCAAGATTCTTTCTTCAAGAACATCAGCTACTGTAGAACTTTGTTTATTCTGTATGGGTACCACACAAGCCCATTTGGAACAATGATCTATAAAGACCACAACATACTTATATCCACCTGTAGTAGGGGGAAATTGCAATAAGTCCATAGCCACTAAATCAAAAGGATTATGTGAATTGATTTTTAATGTTGGGGGTATTATCTTACTAGAATGAGTTTTTAATTTTTGGCATGTTGGACAACACCTGACTATATCAGATACAACCTGATTAGTCCTAGGATGCCAGAAGTGTTTATAAATAAGATCTAATGTTTTATTACGTCCTATATGACCCAAGTTCCAGTGTAATTTCAAAGCTACTAACACTAATAAATTAAATGATAATAACATTTGTTTGTGTTGTTTATTGGTATGCCGATACAACATATCCTTTTCAATGAAGATTTCCTTACTATAAGGTTTAAATATCTTTAATAAAGATGGCCATGCAGAAACATGATTATTTGATAGCAACTGCTTCCGCAAACCACGTAGTATCGAATCAGTGTTTTGTTCAGAGAGTATATCCACATCATTAATGTTATGGTTAGCTAAGTCAATACCATCATAAATGGGAGTTACCTCATTGATGGTGATAATGACTTCATTTAAAGTAGTGTGTACACTTGTTTGCTATTGGATTTAAGTAATTATAGTGGATTCCCCCAAGACATTTCAGTCTGCATATCTTGTCAGTGAATTGGAACCCATAAATCATCGGCCTTTCATCATCATAATACACTTCAACTCTGGTTCTAAAGATGTTACAGAAAGAGTCGATAACTTCAGGTATGGGAACTTGTCCTCCACATTTCATTACTTTAATTCTTTTCCTAATATTTCTTTCCTGAAGGTGATATCTACCTATATTCTTTAAGAGTTCATCAACAACTGCCACACGTATCTCCAGGTGATTATCCATTGCCCCATAAAGGAACAAGGAAAAGCACCTAAAGACCGCATCACCACCCCCTGGGACTTCAATGAGTTCAAACCCCATGGGTACAAATTCTACGGATGTAGGATTATATTCAGTTGATTCTCCAGCTTCTTGGTGAAGAACTGGAGATCTTGATAAGGCGTCGGCAATTGTATTGGATTTCCCTACAATGTGTCTAATCTCAAAATTATAATCGTTTAGTTCTTCCCATGTACGGGCTACTCGTCCGTCTACCATGCTCATGTTTTGCAGGTAAATCAGAGGTTGGTGGTCAGTGTAAATAACAAATTTCACTCCCTTCAGGAAAGCTTTTAAGGACTTAACTGCCCATCTTAAAGCAGTAAGTTCCTTATCTATGGTACTGTAATTTTTCTGCGGTCCACTGAAAGTAGTAGAAATATAAGCTATGGGTTTTTGTGTATCATGCTGTTTCTGTGATAGACAGGCTCCGGCACCTACATTTGACGCATCCACATATAACTCCAATGGTGAAGCTTCTGGGGAATAATCAGGGAATCCTAACATTGTAGGACTGATTAATGCTTTTTTTAGTGTGTCAAAAGCATCCTGACAAGCGTCATTCCAGGTGACAGTTTTTCCCCCTGTCTGAGAGGATAAGGGTTGTGATATCTGAGAACAATTTGGGATGTGTCGACGGTAAAAATTAACCATACCCAAAAATTGTCTTAATTGTTTTACTGTTGTGGGTACTGGGAATTCAAGGACACCTTTCAGATTCTTTTCCAAAGGTTGTATTCCTTTTACAGATATTCTATGTCCTAGAAACTCTACTTCTGTTCTACAAATTCGAGTCTTTTTAGGTTTTAACTTATACCCGTTGGCTCCTAATGCAATTAATACTCTTTCAAGTGTATCCAAATGGTCTTCAAAGGTTTTACCTAAGACGATAATATCATCAAGGTAAACCATAACCTTATTCCATGGTAGGCCTGCCAACGCAATCATCATTCCACGTTGAAAGGTAGCAGGTCCATTTTTTACACCGAAAGGCATTTTTAAATATTCATACTGGCCGAACGGTGTGGAAAAAGCAGTCTTCTCAATACTATCAGCATCCATGGCTATTTGATAGTATCCCTTTATAAGATCGATTGTAGTGAACAGAGTATTCCCATGCATGTTGTAGATCATATCAATCAAGTTAGGTAATGGGAAAGAGTCTCCCTTTGTTACACTGTTCAGTTTCCTGTAGTCGATACACAATCGTAATGAACCATCTGGTTTTCTAACAGGAACTACAGGTGCTGAATATGGAGACTTACTTGATTGTATGATACCTCCTTCCAAAAGATCAGCACATTCTTTTTCAATTTCTTGTGCTAATGGGCCCTGGAATCTCCTAACTGGAATCCTGACAGGTTTATCTGTTTCCAACTCAATGGTATGTGTTATGTTTTGGGCTAATCCCACATCATTTTCCCCTGTGCTAAGCACATGTGGATACTTTAACAAAACTGAAATTAATTTGTCTTGTTGGTCAGTGGATACCGACAGAGTACCAATTCCAAATTCGACTTTTATCCTTTCTGCATTCCAATAGTCTTTTGGATCTGTGAATGTAATGTCAGGTGTTTCCTGATTTATGTTAATTTCTAAATCCTTACTCCTAACATTAGTAATTTTCCCTATCAAAGTCTGTTTCCTAACACACTGTTCCTTATTTGAAGAATTTAGAACAGCAACTAAATTTTCATTTAAACTGACATCTAAGACACCAGGAATGAACTGCAAACCTGAATGGTTTTCTCCTAAAAATTCTGCTAAGTGATATTTCTCTTTATAATGTTTTAGATCAGGTATTTCTATGGCTAACATTTTACAAGTGTTGGGAGGAATGATCGTGGTTTCTGGTATTATACAATTGTAAAAGGGAATAGTTAGGCTGATATCCTTTCCGACGCTGGTTAGGTTATCCTGTGTTCTATGTAAAAGTTCACGATATGTCATGTCTGGTAACAATTTATTGTCCTTAAGAGCTACTGCTCCCAGGATCACACTATGTGTCATGTATTCTATGGGTACTAAGAAAAATTTAATGGGTTCTGTGGTGAAACCACTATCAAAAACTAAGGGAACTTCTATGAAAAATTTAATAGGGATAGCTTCTTTTCTCCCAAAACCTCGAATGGCAGTAACTTCTGTGGAGGGTTTAAGCTCTACTGGGGATAAGTGTGATAACACTCCCTCATTTAAAAGGCTTACACCGGCACCAGTATCAACCATCAAGTCTACAAAGTTGTTACCTGCATCTAAGGATACATAGATAATAAGTGGATCTACATCCGCTTGGCAAAGATTGCAATTCACCTCGGTGGTTTTATTGTCATTATCTGGAAAATCTGTTTCATGTGGAAATTCACCTAATCCGTACAATGTGGTGTTTTTAACTATAGGAGGATCCAAAATTTTATATTCCTCCACAGTGAGATTACTCACTGCGGAGGTGATCAGTTTTCCGAATCTCCTAAACATTTGCCTTCATAATGTGAATCTCCACACATGTTACAATGTTCTATGTATTTTGTTTTTGGTTTCGCACCAGTAGCTACCCAAGGATCTTGAGACAAAGTACTATTTTCAAACGTACGGCTATTTGACCGTATACGCTGAGGTAAGGGAGTATTATTCTTTCCTTGAGGAGGACTATTATTATTGACAGGAAGGTTTATAAAACTATTCTCCCTAGGTGAATTTTGAGGATTTTTATTAGATTGGGTGGATCTCCTGGAATTACAATTAATTCCAAGATGATCCCCTTGGCAAAAAGGACATTCAAAGGATGATTTTCTATTATTATTATTACCCCTGGGAGGTGAATTGTTTTTTGTATAATGCCAACAATCATTTCGAATGTGTCCCTTGGTCTTGCAGTAACTACAAATACCAAGGGCCTTATAACACTCATCAACAGTGTGGCCAGTTCGTCCACAATATGTGCATGATTTGTGCATTGTCTTTGGTGTAGTCGTATTTGGTCGTTGTTTCTGTGTTGCTGACTCTTCTATTGATTTTTGATACCTTGGTCGTTCAACTCTAGGATGTGATGACCCTTTCAAGATCTCACTCCATGTGGCTTGCGGCATTACAGTATCTATTTGTATAACTTCTATATTATCCCTGGATAGATTAACAGAAGATTCTTTTTTCTCTATAGTTTCAATGTTCTTCCAGGGACGAAATTCGTGGTCATAAGAATCAGCCAAAAGAACCAATTTATCCCAAGGGACCCTCGTCTGGGTACACATTTCATTTTGGATAATAAATTCTCTGATCTTGTTTTGAACATTATAGGGTAGACTGAGAATGAAAGCAGTACGCAAAGACTCATGCTCTTTCATATTTACACCTGGGAAAGCTTGTTCAGCCAGTTGTTCAAGTCGCAAGGCAAACAAGTGAACATCTTCACCAGTTGAACATCTTCACCAGTTTGCCTTTTAGCAGAGTGATAGGCCCTGAGTTTATTTTCATTTCTTTTCTTTTCTTCCTGGAGATACCATTTTATTAATATCCCCTTAGCTATATTGTAGTCAGTTTCATTCTTTATAATTTCATTATAAAGTCTTAGAAATTTACCTGACAGATACTTTTCCAATAACCTGAGCCATTGGTCAGGGCTTTGGGGATACTTTTTCATACAATATTTTTCAAAGTATTCTAGAAATTTATGGAGGTCATGTTCCTTCTCGTAACTGAATACTTTTGGCTCCAGGATTTTTGTTTTTTGGGAATTATTTACCAAGATAGTGAGAAGAGAAACAGTCTGGGTAAGTAACGACATTTGCTGTTGGATGATGTCGAACTGATTGGGAGTAAAAATATTACTTCCACTGTTTTGGTTCCTCTGTTGTCCAATGTTAGTTTCTGGTATTGGAGGTCGGAATATGGTATTTGGTGTTGGTGCTCGGAATGTCGTGAATGGTCTAGCATATACGGATGTCACTGGAGTTGGGGTGGTAGCAGTTTGCATGTATTTAGCTGGTGTAGTGGTTGTAGGAACAGTAATCTCCAATGTAGTCACCCTGGAAAAGATGGGAACATTCCCCACAGTGGTAACAGGAATCACATTATCTTCCAAGGAAATTAAAGGAAGTTCACTAGGATAATCCTCAACTCTTTCCACATTTTCCTCACTCTTAGTTAATGAAACTACCTGCTCTTTGTCTCTACTATCTGGAGAGTCTCTTGCTTCCTCCAATTGTTTATTTAAGGATGCCATTTGTGTATTTAAATTATTCATTATTTGTTGTACTGCCTGCGCAGAGACAACATTTTCTGTACCCCCACTCCGATCAATTCCAGAGCTATCCATCATATTTTGTTGGCCCTGGTCCAAAGAATCCAGGTAATCATCCATTTCCATATCAGGAATGGAAGTAGACATGGCCATTTTGACTTTCTGAAAGACTTTTTAGGATCACTCGGACTGGAACACAATCTGCAAAACAAAGAATAACCACAGGCATATACCTGTGTACCGAGCAATGTTTTTACTCTGCACACCGGTACATACAATTAATACAAAGAATTATATAAAATAAATGGGTTATTTCTTTTGAGGTCTACTTCTATAAGAAATAATAATAAAGGTGGTGAAGAACCCCCTTCCCTTGGTCACTTCGGTGTTTCACGTATTCACACTCACCCCTGACAACCCACTATCAAGCAAGTCCCTGTTCGGGCGCAAATTTATTTTTGTGTATGTTGGGGGGAGACGTTGAGAGTTTGAAAAGAAAAGGGTCAGTGTATTTTTTCTCTAAGTTGTATAAGCGTAATTGGCGCTCGGCAAGAAACTCGCTATACTACTACACAACAAGCATTCCCAATCATACAATAAAAATCTGTTTTAACACTTACACTTTGAACGATGTGTTAGATTCCACTTTCTTGTCGTTTCAAGGCTTCAGTATTTCTTCAATTAAACGGATATCAGGGTATAAAAAGGACCCGCCCGACAGCTGATTTGTATGTGAAAAGGGGATGAGTGAATCAGCATTCATTCATCTATAAAACTATACACCAGTGACCATTGTTATTCCGGCTTCTTAACAACTAAAGTTTTTCTTCAAACACGGTAAGAAATGAACTATACTTTCTATTTTATCTTTTTAATTTACAAATTATCATTTAAATGCTACAATTAAATATTTTAAATAAATCCTTCTATCAATTTACATGAATTTCATTTATTATTTTCTATATCAAGGCTTTCAGACAAACAATTTTCCACTGAAAACTGTGCGCCCAATAATTTCAAAGATAAGAAGATCAAGACTATGGAAGGAGAAAGGAGGAAGTGGTTAGTGAAGGACACTACTAATTATATAATATATATGAATTCTTAACTTATTTATCAATAAGGGGATTTTAGTTCCACCTTAAAGACCACTCTCTGATTGATGAGTTTTTCGTTTCAATTTTCAAACTTTCAAAAAAAAACCAAGATTTAGATGGATAGAATAAGCTTCGATCATTATGGAAATCAAAATCCACACTATAAACCCTATAATGAACACAACAAAAAGAACATTAACATAAAAAAAAAACACTTAAATTTTTCATATTAATTTTCAACTCTTAACTTTCCAATTATGAACACATTATAAACACACTCTAGTACCTTATGAAGATGCATATCTAGTTGCAATAAGGGTTTATAGAATTTTTGTCTGGTCACACTTCAATGATAACTTTCGAATCTAAAACATTAAAGATGCATTAATGACAATTATACCAGCAAGAACATTAGTGTTCTATCATGTGTATATATTACTATATAATTTGTACACTACCTTCACTGTAAATGCTATAATCTTAAAACACCTTCAGGTAAGTACAAAGTTCGTTTTTCAGACCTGTAAGAAGTTCACAAGTATTAACTGATTGAATTTATATAATATAGTTTTTAATGCTTATTTTAAATTATTTCATTTACTTAAGATATTTTATAAAAATACTTTACCAACACTGCGTTCACTATTGTTTTCAGATTTCAAGAAATGTTTTTGGTAAGGATACGATACAATTATGAATAATATGTTATAATGATTAATATGATACAAAACATATATAATTAGGTTTTAACTTTCAAAATCACTTCTGCAATAAGAAACACATTTTAGTAGTCTGTGTTATATAATAAAAATATTAACTGAACATAAAAAAAAAATAAATTTAAATAAAGATACACCAGCAAGAAAGGAGGCTAAGACTCTATCGGGTCTTCTCCTCTCAATCCTGCTGCAATCAGTCCTCTCCTTATCAACACCACTTCCAACGACGGTTAATTGACTCAAGATGGTGGCCATAGAGAAAATGACCTCTGATCTTTCTTGTATTTCAACCTGGGGCAGAGAAAATATGTTGTTTTCAATGTCTCAAATATTCAGTTCAACCATTTCTCTACAAGACACAACCTTTCACACCTATGACATCTTCGAAAACACAAATCTTAAACCTTCGTCCGTCCTTAATTTTCTTGGTGTTTCTTTTTTCTTGATCTTTCTTAGAAGGAACACACTACTTTTCTTTCTAAACAAGCTTCCAAGAGATTGAGTGTTCTGAGGCGCCTTCATAATTTTTTTACACCACTCGAGTTGCTTGCTCTTTATAGGGGCGTTGTTTACTCCTTTATGAAGAATGAGTTATCTGGGATGGTCTACTCATACAGCTTTCCTTTTAAAGGTGGAATGTAGGGCTTTTCGTCTTAACTTAAGCTCTCAGTAATTCTCTCTGATCTCTTTCTGCCAGTCAAATTGTTGTGTCATTATCTCTACACTTTCTCTTTTACAATGGACACTGCTCTTATGAACTCTCTCTTCACATTCCTCCTCTACTGAGAAAGGTTTGAGATATATGCTTTTCTACACAATTTCCACAATTTCCATACTTAAGGGGACAGTCCAATTTCAAATTTTTAAAAAAAAAATTTTCAGCCGATTCTCCTGAAATGTTCAGTGTATATAGATTTTCTCCCGGTGAAAAAAGTCTATTTATAGCATTTTTCTGAATTTATAACTTAAAAAAGGTTTTGGAAATTTGCCCTTTTTTCAAATGAATGGTGAAACCAAATCACTTTTTGGAATGATCTGAAATTTGGCCTGTATATTCAGAATTCAATGGGCTATAAAAGCTTTTAACAGACTTTTGTTCCCAGAGTTATAGAAAAAATGTTATAAGCCCAAAACTAACCAACTATCAAAACATTTTTTTTTTTGAAAAAAAAAGCAAACAAAAATCCATCTTTTCGGACAAAAAAATAAAAAAATACTACAACTAAAACTTCTTATTTTTTGTAAATTCCTATCTAAACTTTATTCGATGCAATTCATTGGTTTCGAGAAATACCCTCTCAAAAAGGTTCATTTTTAACCAATTTCAAAAATTCCCAAAGTTTGAGAGGCTATATCTCGCTTCAAGCAAATAGCATTTAATAATGCACTAAATAAAAGTTACTGCTCTGTCCCTCCTCTAAACAATATCCAAAAATAAAGAAATTAGTAGGTATCGTTTTTTTTAAATAGTTTTTTTCTCTGGTAGGGTACAATTTTTGCAAAAAAAAAAAGTTCAAGTGCTTATAACTTTTTTTTCTAGACGGGATATCAAAAGTTTATTCCCACCAATGTAAGAAATTAGGGCTAAGATTATTCATTTAAATTTTCAGCTCATTTGGACCAATTGTTTGACCCCATTATTCAATTTTTTAAAAACTTTGATTCCAAATAACTTTCAAACCATTATAGACTCAGATAAATGCTCGAAATCAACTTAGAACTTCGGGTAAAAATGCATATACTGTGAAAATTTCAGCTCAATTAGTCAAATAATAAAAAACTTTTTTAAACCAAATATAAGAAAATTAAGATTTTTTCTTGTTTTTTTTTTTTTCAATATTCTCTTTCTTTTCTGTTTTTTTTGACCACTCCTTTTCTGCTAGTGAATGTTCATCTTTGTGTTTTGATTTTAAATACCCCCATAAGATTTGTTTGAAATTTTTTTACATGGGGCACCTGGAGATCCTCTTCTGATTTTCTGACTGCAGATGTTACATTAAGCTATTTCGAGCCTATCCTGAAACATTGTAAAGTACTCCAATACTGCAGAAGGTGATCTTTTAACCATATTGACTGAAAGTATAAACAAAATAATAATTTTGAAATAATGTAGCTAAATGATACGTTTGATACAAAGCAATAAAATAACAATAATATGTATAAATACAGGTTATATTGATAATTTTATATCTTACATTTTTTCAAACTTTACCTTAGGATCTTACCTAGGTAAACCATTTGAATCACTATTATGAATCAGAAAGAAAAAATTAAAAAATTTTTGTAAATTTTTTAAACTTTTATTATACAAAATCTGTAATTTTCTGAAAAATTTTCAGAGAAAATGCATATAATCATTAATTTAAGTGAATGTTGGCTATTGTACTCCTTCCTTATAATTATATAAATCTCAATTAAATTTATATCTAATTTTCTTAACCTAAAATTTCATTGCTTTTGACATCTTTACAAATTTTATGCAACCCTATAGGTATCAGAATAAGTATAGAGGTTTCAGATATGACTGTTACTGATACCTGATTTTTTAAAGTAACTTAATCCCATTGGTTTACATTTTTATGAATGTTCTTTTTCTCTGACTGTAGTGTTTCGAATACCATGAAACATTGTTTTTCTTGATTTTCCAAATTTTCAATTAATTACTAATTAGCAATTAAATTTTTTTTGACTTGTATTCTATATCTCTATAACTACAGATCCGATATTTTTCAAATTAGGACAGTTAACTCTTTGTACAGCATAGATCAACTTTTTATATTTCATTCTTCATTTATTTAATTAAATTATGTAATTTTTTATTAATATTAAATAATATTTTGCCACGTCACTTTTCAGTAATTTTGTTTCCAGAACATTGATAT
>SEYY01000990.1:65238-67940 GCA_009176605.1 Armadillidium nasatum
CTACAGACTATCCAAAATTCTTCGACTATCTTAACTCCAAAATAGAACACATTCTTTTCTTCTTCTCCTTTCTCTGAAATCATCATTTTAGGTGATTTCAATGTTCACCACCGCCAATGGCTTTCATCTAGTTCTCAAGATCCAGCTGGTGAACTCGCCTTCCAATTTTCTATCCAGAACAACCTTGAGCAGTTGGTGCAACTCCCTACCCGTATCCCTGACCGTCTTGGTGATGAACCCAACATTCTAGACCTTTTTCTAACTTCTAATCCTTCTCCTTATACTGTTAAACTCTTTCCTCCTCTGGGTTCATCCGATCACCTTCTTATCTCCGTATCTTGTCCTGTCTCTTCAAGTCTTCCGCAAGAACGGCCCCCGCCATCGCGAGGAGACGTTTCTGGCATTTCGGTGCCACTAACTGGTCTGACTTGCGGTCGTACTTTTCTGATTTTCCATGGAATGATTACTGTTTCCGTGGGAGGGGTCCCTCGGAGTGCGCTGAGCGCATAACTGAGGTGATTCTCTCTGGCATGGAGGCGTACATTCCATATTCTTTCCCTTCCACTAAACCTAATAAACCTTGGTTTAACTCTGCTTGTTCTCGTGCTATCCGCCGCAGGGATGCTGCCTTCAGGGACTACCGTCGTCTTCAAACTCCAGAATCTCATGCAACTTATATTTCATCCCGGAATCGTGCAAAATCTATTCTTCGAGATACTAAAAACTCTTTTCTCCGTCGCAAATGCAATAATCTTTCTGGCTCCTCTTCCTCTCGCCCTTTCTGGCATTTTGCAAAAAATGTCAACTCTAACTTTGCTTCTTCCTCTTTCCCTCCTCTAGTATCTTCTGACGGTACAACTGCCGTTTTGCCTTCCTCTAAAGCTGAACTCTTCGCTCAAACTTTTGCCTCTAAATTCAACCTTAGACGATTCCGGAGCTGTTCCTACTCCTTCAACCCCCTCTAACTCATTTATGCCTAAAATTGTAATTTCTTCTAAAGACGTCACTTCTGCTCTCTCTGAGCTTAACACTAAGAAGGCGTACGGTCCTGATGGTATCCCTCCTGTGGTTCTCAAAACTTGTGCTTCCGAGCTTGCACCCTGCCTTGGTAAACTATTTCGTCTATGTCTTTCTACTTCAACCTTCCCTTCTTGCTGGAAACGTGCGCTCATTCAGCCTGTGCCGAAGAAGGGGGACCCCTCTCAGCCCTCTAACTATCGTCCTATTTCTTTAACCTCCGTTCTTTCTAAAGTTTTCGAATCTATCCTTAACAGGAAGATTTGGAAACATCTCAATTCTTCTAATCTTATCTCAGATCGCCAGTATGGCTTTCGAAAGAAACGCTCTACTGGTGATCTTCTTTCCCTTCTCTCTGACTCTTGGTCCTCCGCTCTTCGGCATTTCGGTGAATCTTTTGCTGTCGCGCTGGACATATCGAAAGCTTTCGATAGAGTCTGGCACAAAGCTTTGATTTCCAAACTTCCCTCTTTCGGAATCTATCCTTCTCTCTGTGACCTTCTCTCTGATTTCCTTTCCGGTCGTTCTATAGCAGCTGTTGTAGACGGCCACCGTTCATCCTATAAATCTATTAATAGTGGTGTTCCTCAAGGATCTGTCCTATCCCCAACACTTTTTCTGTTTTTCATTAATGACCTTCTCTCTATTACTTCATCTCCTATCCACTCCTATGCTGATGACTCCACCCTTCATTACTCTTTTCAATTTTGAAAGACGCCCCTCCCAGCAACAGTTAATAGAGGCAAGGAGGGTGGCCTTGGAGCAACTAACCTCTGATCTATCTCTCATTTCAAATTGGGGCAAAGAAAACATGGTCGTTTTCAATGCCTCAAAAACTCAATTCCTCCATCTCTCTACTCGACACAATCTTCCACACAACTACGATATCTTCTTCGAAAACACGCAACTCAAACCTTCATCTCTCCTTAATATTCTCGGTGTTTCTTTTTCTCGTGATCTTTCTTGGAAAGATCACATTACCTCTCTTTCTAAACAAGCTTCTAAGAGGTTGGGTGTTCTGAGGCGCCTTCAGTATTTCTTCACACCACCCCAGTTGCTTGCTCTGTATAGGGGTGTTGTTCGCCCCTGTATGGAGTATGCGTCACACATCTGGGGTGGTTCCACACACACAGCTCTCCTGGAAAAGGTGGAGTCTAGAGCTTTTCGTCTTATCAATTCTCCTGCTCTCACTAATTCTCTCCAATCTCTTTCTGCCCGTCGAAATGTTGCGTCACTCTCTCTCTACTATCGCTATTACAATGGACACTGCTCTTCTGAACTCTCTCGTCGCATACCTCCTCCATTAAGAAGGGCTCGTGCGACTCGTCTTTCTACACAGTCTCATCCTTTCTCTGTCCAACTCTCTGACCCCAGACTTAACCTCTATGCTCAATCTTACATTTACTCTACTGGTAAAGTCTGGAACACACTTCCTTCATCTATTTTCCCAACTACCTATGACTTAAGCACCTTTAAACGCCGTGTATCAGGTCATGTCGGCCTTTAAATTTGACCATGTTTCCGACTTTCCTCCCAACTCTGGTGGAACAATGGTAGGCCTCTGGCCTTTGCCCACCAGAGGAGAAAAAAAAATATATATATATATATATATATATATATATATATATATATATATATATATATATATATATATAATATATATATATATATATATATATATATAT
>SEYY01000990.1:73040-85540 GCA_009176605.1 Armadillidium nasatum
ATGAAAAAATTATGGATTGGAAAAATAATTATTTATTCATTTTAAGATCTGAATTTTTTTCAGTATGTACTTACAAAGTTTGACTGGTGTGACTCCAAGCTCAGAAAACACTGTATTTACAGTTGCTGCTTCATCCTGAAATACTTGGTTCTCTTCTGCTACGCCTGTTGATTCTATATCAGAAGAATCTATTTCATTCCCCTCACTCGGTAATTTACATTGTTCCTGAAGCTTTTACAAGCAGGTAGTGCAAACAAATGCATTTGAAGGAATTGCAAGTTTTCTGTCAATTTTGTCAACAATGCATTGTGGAATGGGATGCAAACTTTTTAATTTAATTTTTTTATGCTTATAATAAGGGTTGCAACAGGATTTTTTATAATTACCAGACATTTACATTTAAATAATAACTGATCTGTAAGTAGAAACAAATTAAAGAAGAAGAATCTATTTCATTCCCCTCACTCGGTAATTTACATTGTTCCTGAAGCTTTTACAAGCAGGTAGTGCAAACAAATGCATTTGAAGGAATTGCAAGTTTTCTGTCAATTTTGTCAACAATGCATTGTGGAATGGGATGCAAACTTTTTAATTTAATTTTTTTATGCTTATAATAAGGGTTGCAACAGGATTTTTTATAATTACCAGACATTTACATTTAAATAATAACTGATCTGTAAGTAGAAACAAATTAAAGAAGAAGAATCTATTTCATTCCCCTCACTCGGTAATTTACATTGTTCCTGAAGCTTTTACAAGCAGGTAGTGCAAACAAATGCATTTGAAGGAATTGCAAGTTCTCTGTCAATTTTGTCAACAATGCATTGTGGAATGGGATGCAAACTTTTTAATTTAATTTTTTTATGCTTATAATAAGGGTTGCAACAGGATTTTTTATAATAACCAGACATTTACATTTAAATAATAACTGATCTGTAAGTAGAAACAAATTAAAGTAATTAATAAATGAATATAAATATTAAAGTATTATTTTAAATTTATAAAAAGTATTTAAACATACTGATTTCTATGCACCTCCAATTATTTAAAGTAATTATTTATCCCTAGTGGAAAAAATAAATTATTTGCTTACCAGACATCTAATGATAAATCACCAATATTGTTTAAAATGAGTAAAGTTGAATATGATTTAAGTGACACAGAAAATAGTGGAACTGAAATTGCTTATACTCCAGGACAATATGTTGCTTGCATATATGATAATGCCCTTTGGATGGGGATTATTGAAGAGGTATCACATGAATTTAGAGATTACAAAATTAATTTCTTACAGCAATCTGCTAAACAGCCCTACAAATACATCTTTCCCGAAAAAAAGGATGAATGTTGGATACCAGAAGATGACATATTGTGTATGATGTCAAGTCCAACCATTATTCCAGGGATTAATATAGCATACTCATTTGAGAAAAGGGATGTAAAAAATGTTAATTGTTTAATGAAATTGAAGATTAAAAACAGCTAAATGTATTTTTACTTACTAAAACTCATGTAATTTAATATTATACATAAAGGAAATTAATGTTAATTGTTAAGAAAGCTATACATTAGGGATTAATTAAACTATATTAATAAAGTATTAGACTATGTGCACCTCCCATTATTCAAAGTAAGATATATGCATTAAATTCTTAACTTCACAAGTGTTTCATTATTTACTTTTATGAACAAATGATATAGAAACATTTTTAACAACAATAAAAATTTTTGTATCAATTGGCCATAAGGGAGGGGAAGCAGCCCCCAAATGTTAAATGTTCTATAACTTTTAATAAAATAGGTTTTAGGTAAAAAATGCTTAGAGTAACTTGTTTATCAGGCAATTTGGCATAAAATGCATTTTGTTTCACAACTCTATCACTTCTAGAACCAAAGTTATGACCTCTTAAAAAAAAACAAAATTTTGAAAACTCCAAATTTTGTAGGGCTATAAAATTCCCCCAAAAAATTTTAAAAATTTTTTAACCTCATTTTCTTTGTTTTTAGGTAAAAGAGATAAACAAAGTTTAAGCAAAATCTAAGACTTAGTGGTGTAAATTTTCTCTTTTTTTGCATGATTTGTCGTTGAATGTGCCATATATATATATATATATATATATATATATATATATATATATATATATATATATATATATATATATATATATATATATATATATATATATATATATATATATATATATATATATATATATATATATATATACAGAACGCCGCCACTCACAGGCATAACCCTTTTCAGGGAGGGGGGCACACACAAAATGAAAAAAAAAATTCATTCGAACACAGACCTAACGCACATCTTTCAGGTGGGCACAGACGGAAGCCTTGAAGAGTGGAAGATTAAATACAGGAGGAAAAATAGATGATGGTAGAGAGTTCCACAGAGCAGAGGTGGCTGGAAAGAAAGAGGCACCACAACGGGCCATTTTGGGGTTTCCTACATCCACACAAAATTGGTGCGAAAGCAGGGCACCCCTTGTGCAACGAGGACGACGCAACGGTGGACGAATGCGAGAGGCTAATTCCCTCGAGCACCTAATATTGTAGTACCTATAGAAAAGGGATAGTGCGCCAACGTCACGTCACAGAGATAGTGAGTCAAGAGAGTTAGAAAGTAGGGGACAGTTTATTAATCTTTTAGCTTTAAACTCAACCCTATCCAGAAGAGAGGAGGAGCCGGAGCCCCCCAAATGTGAGAAGAGTACTCCATACAAGGACGAATAAGACACTTATATTTTTGGAGTAACTGTTCAGAAGAAAAAAATTCTCGCAACCTGAACAAAATTCCCAGCTTTTTAGAGGCCGATTTAGCAACCATTGTGATATGTGGTTTCCAAGACAGTTTATTGTTTATGTTAAGACCAAGAATGTTAATGTTTTTTACAGGTGAGACGGGAGAGCCATCGAAGAAGATAGGAAAGTTAGAAGGTGTTTTTGAGAGGGAGATGTGAAGAAGTTGAGTTTTTAAAGAGTTGAATTTCACAAGGTTGCTATGACCCCACCGGGAAATCCAATCCAGATCGGCAAGAATAGAATCGGAAAGAAGAAGACGAGAAGTAATTCTAGAAGCAAAAGAGGGAGCAGATTTGAAATGAATAGAAGAATGTAGAGTTGAGTCATCAACATAAGAGTGAACTGAGTTAGAAGTGCAGTGGAGAAGATCGTTAATGAAAAGTAAGAATAAGGTTGGAGATAAAACAGATCCCTGAGGAACACCACAGTTGACAGAAAAAGAGGAAGAGGTCGCTCCATCTACAAGTGCCGAAATGGAGAGATCTGAGAGAAAACTAGACAAAAGTAAGCAAAGAGAAGGAGGGAACCCAAAGGAAGGGAGCTTGGAGAGCGGCGACGCATGCCATACCCTGTCGAAAGCCTTGGATATGTCAAGCGCCTCCACACAAGACTCGCCAAAATCCATAAGGGCAGAAGACCATATATCAGTAAGATAGCAAAGCATGTCACCAGTTGACCTCGAGCGTCGAACGCCATACTGGTGATCTGAGAGAAGAGAATGAGAGTTGAGGAGAGTTTCAAAAATTTTAGACAGAACACAAGTGAGAGCTATAGATCGATGGTTAGAAGGGTTAGAGCGGCTACCTTTTTTTCTGGATCAGTTGAACAAATGCGCACTTTCAGCATTGAGGAAAAGTATTAGTATTAAGACGTAGAGAGTAGAGTTGAACGAGGACAGGCTCTAACTTGGAATCACACTTCCTCAGAACACTAGGGGGAATGCCATCCGGGCCACTGGCCTTCCTGACGTTCATAGATTTCAGGATCCTATGCACCTGATCATGAGTAATAACAGGTAGGGATATGGGATACCTGAGAGGAGAAGGAGTAGGAGGAGTGATGCCAGATTTGAGCAGGGTGGAATTAGAAGAGAAAAGGAGGCCGAAGAGATAAGCCTTTTCAGAGGGAGTATTTGCAATAGAACCATCAGAGTGAAAAAGAGGAGGAAAGGCAGATTTACAGAAGTTATTAGAGATATTTTTGACAAGAGGCCAGAAATTTTTATCAGTAGGAGGGCCATGGAGGTCAGCGCACTTTCTTTTTATGAAAGCATGGAGGTCAGCGCACTTTCTTTTTATGAAAGCACGGTTAGACCGTCGAAAAACATCCCAGCAACGATTCCTGGCTGAATGAAAATTAGCAAGAGTGATAGGCGAAGGAGAGTTTTTCCATTTACGGTAAGCATTGTCTCTCTCCCGAAGGACAAGAGAACAGTTGCCATCGAACCATGGATTTTGAGGAGAAAAAGATTTAGTTGAAGATGGGATGAATTTGCCCATAACATCAAGGATCACTGCCCCTACCTTTTCAGCAGAAACAGAAGCATCCCCAGAGATAAAGCAAGATTCACTCCAATCATAGTTAGAAAAGAAGCGGCGCATTGCCCCCAATTAGCCCGATTAAAGTGCCAGAAAGTATGTTCAGGGCATGGTGGAGCTGTTGGAGAGAAAACATTATAACTAAGAGCTATAAGATTATGGTCAGAGTTACCAATAGGAGGGAAAATGGTGTATTTATAACTAGAAGGAGTAGTGGTGAAGCATAAATCAAGTGTATTCAAGAATTGGTTAGGGCGATCTGTAATGTGTGTGGGTTCCCTAATCAACTGCTCCAGATCGTTAAGAATGCTGAATGATTTGGCCTCCCTCCCACCTGTATCAGTATGAGAGGAGCCCAACCATTCAATGATGAACGTTGAAGTCCCCAAAATTGAAAAAGAACTGGAAAATCTGTTCCATTAGGGGAGCAGTAGCAAAAACACAAGATAATTGTAGTAGTAGGAATTCAGATTTTAAGCCATAAAACATCGAAATTAGGGGATTCTAGATTTACGAGACGTGTCACAGGAGTGTTAATGTTAATATAGGCACAATAGTTAGAGACATTAAGATTGCTAGAGAAAGAATGAATCCCTGTCCAGCTGGGTCTCAGACACAAGCAATAGGTTAGGACGAGAGGTAGTGAGGTGGTGTTCAACAGACTCGAGATTAGAACGAAGGACACGGACGTTGGCAAAGTCAATAGAAAGCCACCGTCTGCAACCACCCACACGCCCTTTCAATTTCATCATTCGAAGAGCACAACAAGCACTCACCCACACTCACACACAATCACGCGCACGTACACACACTTACGTACACTCGCAAGCACACGAACGTACATATACAAACAGTAAACGGGCTAAAACAGGGTGTTAAAACAAAATAAGCACATTAAGCAGCAAAACGTAAAAATAATAATAATAACAATAAACGAGTAAAAAATAAAAAAAATAAAAAAATAAATTGGCAAATAAATGTTAAAAATGAAAAAGGAAAATACAATTAGAACTTATCCTGATACTGGTTCTAGTAAAAAAAAAAAAAAAAAAAAGTTGCAGGAGGTTAAAATTTTTTCAACGTACTAAAACTACTACTAAAACAAAAACACCACACACGTATATATATATATATATATATATATATATATATATATATATATATATATATATATATATATATATATTATATATATATATATATATATTATATATTATATATAATAAAAGTTCAGTATTTATACTCATTCGTAAATTTGTGGTATTCAGTATGCTATACTCAGGCAAATTTTTGGTATCATCCCCTTACCAAAATATACTGCATGGATATGTTTTTATATATACGAGCGATATTGTTTTATATATTTCTCAATTATGTTATGTAATTATGTCAACAAAAATTTCATTTTTTAATAATGATGACCTTAAAACATCAAAGATGATTATAAAGACTTCGGTGGTGAGAGTTAATCATAATTATACTCATATTTATCATATAGTAATCAGTTAGCCGTAATGAAAAATACTTTAAATTTATACCTTGTAACTAACCATAATGAATGTACCTCAAAAATAGTAACTTAGAAAATTTTCTCATGATTATAGTGAAAATCCTTTATGTAAACCATATTACTTAATATCAAGATGCATAAATTTCAGTTTCATGTGTTAAAAGTAAAATAATATTTTGAAGGGAAAAATGGTCAGTTCCTTATACAAAATTCTGGTTGTCCTATTGTCAGTTGCATATAAATTGATACAGTGAATTTCTGATGATTCTGGGTGTTACAAATATAATTCTAAAATTCCCTCATTTTAAATTTGTATCTTGACAAGTTTTCTTCCTATCTTTTTTCATATGCATCATGATAGACTTCATCTTAAAACCTTGTGAATGCAAATTTCATAAAATCTTAAACTCATTTCATCTTATATTTGTGAATTGTACCTCCCAGAATTTTCAACAACAACAACAACAACAACAACAACAACAAAAAAAAAAAAAAAAAAAAAAAAAAAAAAAAAAAAAAAAAAAAAAAAAAAAACTGAAAAATTTAAAGGTAGATTTGATTATCTCATCTGTGAGTCTTCATAAAAATGATGGTCATGGTAGACTTGATCATCATTTAATGTTAATAATGTTAATTTTTTATAATGTCATTTGGCCAAGTGACCTTGTGATTTTACATTTAATATTAAATGGGTTTAATTCTTTTATTTTTAATATAGTCATTTATTTTAGTAAAACCGATTGTGAAGAGTAGATGTAAATTTTTGTTTCATTTTCCTCTCATTTAAATAATTGGAGCTAAAGAATAGTGACACTAGGCACTTATTATTTTTATCTACAAGTGTGTGTTTTTATTTTATTTTATGTAACTTAATTTTTATTTAATGCAGGCTTTGAAATCAGAAGAGGAAACAGATAAGGATGAGCAATATAGAAATGTAAAAATACATAATCAGAATAAACACTTGGATGTGGTTAAATCAGATTCTGATGCTTGTTCATTACTTAAAGTAACAGAAAGAAGTGTTGAAGATTCAGTTTATAAGGAATTTTCAGATGAACCAAAATCATCAGAAATCAAAGACAATATAGATAATGATTCACAAAATATATTACATAATCCCATAGCTTATAATATAGATTTCAGTATTCAAGCAGAAACCAGTGAAAATATTGACCATAATTTAAAACTTGAAAGTAGAGATAAATGGAATTTGATTAATTTAAAAAATCAACACTTGGGGTTTTCAGGTTATGATATGCCTAATACTGGGACATTGATAGAATCATCAGAGAGTAAAAAACATGAATTTAAAGAATTTAAATTAGAAAATTCTAGTCAGTTAGTTTCTGCTTTTAAAAATCACGTTCAGTATGAGCAAGTTGATGAAAGAAACCTGCTACACTCTTTCAAAGTTCCAATTATTAAATTAGAGAATGTTCATTCAAGCTCTTATAATTTAGTTGAAGCAAATTATCAAGTTGATAAAAATATTATTATTATTGATGACTCGCCTCCAGATTTAGCTAGAGAAAAATTGGAAAAGGACAATCTTCCTGAGAGTGAAGAAATTACAGATAAGTCAAAACCTTTTGTTTCTGTTAAGAGAAAAAATCTTAATGGCTTTTGTCAGTCTAAGCGATTTAAATCAAATTTTGATAATGAAAAGGAGAAACTCGCTTCTGAAAGTGTCAAGAAATGTTCAATGTATATTTCTGATAAATCCAATCAGGTGGAGAAGGAAAATAAAACAGACTTACATCACTTCAAAGAGAATAATTCTATTAAACAGTGTAGTATAGAACTTTGTAAATTACCAGAATTGGATAATATTTCTAGAAAAGAAGAAAAATTTAATAATAGGCTTTTAAAGAAATCTATTCCCCCAAAATCAATTGAAAATTATACTGAAAATCTTGAAATCAGTATGAAGAATTCACCCAAGGAGGCATCAAACAATTCTGTTCCAGATTTGTCAAAGAGTAACACTGAGGGCCTCAATACAAGCATGGAACGACTTACTCTTATTGATAAATTCCCACAGTTAAATAATGATATTGAAATGAATAATAATAATAATAATAATAATAATAATAATAATAATAATAATAATAATAATAATAATAATAATAATAATAATAATTTTGACTTAGAGGTTGAAAATGAGCAGGATAACGAAATTTCTGATGAAAGTGAAGAAGAAATAAACTATTCACAGATTAATGAGCCTATTTTAATATCTAGTGATGATGAGTCTGACATGAACTCTCCTATCAATTTCAATAAGGTTAAATCGAGTACATCAAGGATAGAATATGATTTTCCATGTGTAGTGAAAGCTGAAAAAATAGATGACGATGACGATGACGATGAGGACTTTGACCTTCCAGATTTATTTCCTTGTCAAGAAAGTAATAAAAAGGAAATCAAGAGTAATGTTAAAAATTTTAATAGCCATAATTCCCAGTTAGAAATGAAAGATTTTGATGATCCTGAAAAAGACTGGTGGCCTGAACTTTCTCAAGAGTTTTTCGGTGATGATTTAGAAAGTAATAGAAATGTATTAAATAATAATAATAATAATAATAATAATAATAATAATAATAATAATAATAATAATAATAATAATAATGGTAACAATAATAATAATGAAAATAAAAGCTTAAATGCAGTTTTAAAGAAAGTCAAAAGTAGAGACTATAAAAAATTATTATTAACTGAACCAAAAGAACCTCCAAAAAGAACTAAAGCAGATACCATTCCGAAAAAAAGAGGTCGTCGACGCTCAACCATGGTTGAAAGCTCAAAGGTAGAATCTTCAAAATCTCATCAGGAGCTTTCTTTAGAAACAAAAGAAAAAACTGTTCAGAGTAATGATATTTCTAACCAGAGTTCCACATCTTTTCCACTTACTATCCGTAGAAAAAGTAAGAAGAATTCTGACAACATTCGGAAAAAGCTGCAAAAATCTCATGATCTTTGTCATAAAGCATATTCGCAAAGAAAATATCTTCATCTTGTTGATAAATCAAAAGACTGTTCAAGTTATAATGAAGTTAAAACAGTTCATGATAATAATAAAATGTCTTTTTCGCTAAAAAGTAAAATAAAATCACAAAACTCTCCCAAAAAAGGTATTGCCAAATTAAGTACAAAATCAAGGTCAGAAAAACTAATAGAATGTGACCTATTTGGTGCCATAGGAGAGTTACAACAGAATAGTAATTCTACCTTTAAAATTCCAAAAGTAGTTAAACCAAAATCGGCTAATATAACAAATGTTATCCAAAAATCTTCAAACTCTGCTGCTGATATAGATGAAGAAAGAGAAAGCATCGAAAATCAGAGTTGTCTTCATTCTGAGAGGATAAACAGATTACCCATAAATTTGAATTCAGAGACAATGAATGTCAATTCAACTGGCAATTGCAATTTGAAACCATTTTACAAAGGCAACAGAGAGAAAAGGGTTCATTTTCCTTTAAAAACGAGTGAACTTATTTCTGTTAAGACAATTCCTCGTAGAGAGTTACAAGATTTTAATGGACCTGCTAATGTTAATTTTCGAGAAAAATTCTTCAAGAATGAAATTTCACAAAAAGCTTCTGTTAACCCTTTGAAGTTCATTTTAGATGTGTGTAACTGGAACTATGATTGGCTGACAACATATAAAGAAATGAAAGAGAAAACAAAAACTCCTCAGCTCCCGAAAATAGTTGAAAATGCTGTTCTTCCAACATTCACACTTTATAACAATTTAAATGATTATCAGCAAGTGTTTTCAACTATGCTGTACTATGAGACATGGGAAAGTGTTTATAAAGAATGGGAACAAAATTTGAAAACATCAGGTCTTCCATGTGAGATTGACTTTCAAGAGTCAAAATACATCTCTGAAACTCAAACTAATTATAAATATTTTCGAGTTAAAGCTATAAGTTATGTTACTCGAGAAAAAAGTAAAAATTGCATGCATCCTATTAAAGGTACTCTTATATCTATGCGGCATAAGAGTAAAGAAAATAAAGTAAGATACACTCTTGGATATGTAAATGATGTTCAGAAACGTAATTGCACATATATTTCACAAAACCTTAAAGAACAAGTTCAAGGAAATGCTGATACAACTGTTATTCTTGAAATATTTTTTTTTAAAAAATATGTTGAAATAGAATTGAAACGCGGTACACTGGTTAGTATACATTATGTTGCATATATTCGACCTAATTATAAAGCTTTTGAGTACTTGTTTAATTTGGGTAAGTCACCATTGCATCATGCAATTCTCAATCCAAGTAACACTTCTTTTTTTAAACTTGATGATAGTAAGCGTGATTATATGATTGAAAATGTCGTTCTAAATTGTAAGCAGCAGGAAGCGGTAATTGATATAAGTAGTATATGTATAACTAATTTAAACACTCCAAAATTAAGTCTGATACATGGACCACCAGGAACTGGCAAGACACGTGTTATTGCTGCTTTAGTGGCTCAAATTAATTTATTATTTAAGGAGGAATATCCATCTCAGCGGAGAATACTATTGTGTGCACCTTCTAATACAGCTGTGGATGAATTAGTCTTAAGAATATCAGGTCTGAAAAAAATCGGAATTAATTTAAATATTGTTAGGGCTGGAGTCAACAAAAGTATGCGTTCAGAAGTTGAATCTTTCTCTTTAGATTATAGAGTAAATAAAGAACTAGAGAAAATCTTAATCCCTAAAAGAAATGAAAATATAGAAAAGGAATTAAACAGTAAAAGAAAGTTTTGTTTGGATGCACTTGAAGAATATGAAAAAGCTAAAACTGAATCAATATCACGGAAAACAATTAACCAACTTCATGATAGGTGGATGAAATTAAAACAGTCTCTGGAACATTTTGAAAGAAGCTGTAAGACTCATGTACCTAAGCATGAACATTCAAGACACATGAGTGAATGCAGACGAAAGGTATTAATGAAAGCCGAAATAATTGCCACTACATTAATCTCTTCTGCTTCTTTCTTTGACGTTTTTAAAGGAGATAAGTCAGCATTTGCTTGCTGTATAATAGATGAAGCCGGTCAGTGCAAAGAATCGGAAATTTGGTTTCCATTACAGTTTGGGATTAAAAAATTGATTTTAGTAGGAGATCATTGCCAACTTCCTGCAACCGTACTTTCTCATCTTACACAAGCAAAAAACCTTCATCAGTCATTATTTAAGAGACTGTATCATCATATAGCTATTGAAAAATGTATGCCTGAAATTATTCATACCTTAAATATTCAGTATAGAATGCATGAGGATATATTTTCTTGGCCCTCTCGTCATTTTTACAGCAATGTATTAATAACTCCACCAGAGATTTCTCAAGAAAGGAAGTATGCACTATCTCCATATCTAGTCTTTTATATTAAAGTAAGTGATATATATATATATATATATATATATATATATATATATATATATATATATATATATATATATATATATATATATATATATATATATATATATATATATATATATATATATATATATATATATATATATATATATATATATATATATATATATATATATACACCATGGTACCACAAGTTAGCCTTTATCTTACATTAATCTGCATTGAACATCACTTGAATATTATATTATTATTATTATTATTATTATTATTATTATTATTATTATTATTATTATTATTATTATTATTATTATTCAAAAACATAATTGTACTGATATTTTTTATTGCTTTAGTTTTATTAAGGACTGAATGAAACATTCCCATCTTTGAAGAGTGTATTAGTAATTTCAACAGTTTAATAAAACTGACATATTACTAATATTAAAATTTCATTGTTAAATTCCTTTAAATTTTTTTTTTAAAGTTAAATTTTATATAAATTTGATATAATTTAGATGTTAAAATTCCTCTTATCTAAAGTTTTAATAAAAACATGTCTGTCGTTTGATGTCACTGTGTATATATTTTAAGTGATAAAGTGCACATTATAAGGGATTTATTTTATAGTTATGAATATTGAACTATTCATATAATGAGTTATTTAATTGGTTGAGAGTTCTAAATCTCAAAATTATTGATTTTTAATCTTCTTAGGTTTCAACATCGGATATAATATATTAAGCACCTAGCTTACATCTCAGCCTAGTTCACATCCTAGAGAAAACCTGCATATGGTTTTATTAGCTTGTCGGGCCCTTAATATAGATTTGAGGGGTTGTGTGTGTATGGAATCGAAGTAAACAAAAATAAATTTGTTATTAAAATTTAATGCAATAAATAATCATCACAGCATTTTTTTTTTTTTTTTTTTTTAAGTTATCACCATCACTCACTCCCTATTCGAGGAGTGTGGTTCTTAGCCATGGAAATTGAGTTATATGTTATTTCTGACCAAGATGATAAGTTACACAGATTATTTGGTTTTGGATAGGGAAACCCTGCTCCGGTACAGACCAATCAACTTTATTTTTGACCACCGGTGGGCGTGGTTTCGAATCCTTGATAGGCGACCTTCTCTGTAGGAGCAGTTCAGAGAGAATGTGATATTGTATGTGTTTGAAATAGCGTGGAATGTTGTAAGTGTTGGCTTTGATTTTGTGATATTCGAGTAATGAGATTAGTGTA
>SEYY01000990.1:88040-115013 GCA_009176605.1 Armadillidium nasatum
TAAAGATACAGAATTGTTGCAAGGAACGTTAAATCCATCTGGAGAAAGTTTTCCTTTCCAACAATAAGACTTGTTGGAATATATTTAAAGAGTTCAAAAACTTACAGAATCACCTTCAAAATTAAATAAGATCTCATAAAACGGAAGAAAGGATGTGTTTGAAAGCGAAGTAAAATCATATGATAAGATGTGTGACATTTGCACATGCAACTGTTATGATAAAAAAATGGAAGAGGTCATTGTAGATGCAAAATTATAATACCTATTATTCAATTAGAATACTTTTTAAGTCAAAAACAGAAGAAAAATCAATTTGGGATAACTGATAAAGTAGTAACCGGTTCGAGAAGAACGACGGAAGAAAAATTGGAAGGATTAAATGTTGACTATATTGTAAATCTCGGTAAGGATAGGGATTGCATTAGAAGAGAGAGAGAGAGAGTCCCTTTTTCTTTATATATATATATATATATATATATATATATATATATATATATATATATATATATATATATATATATATATATATATATATATATATATATATATATATATATATATATATATATATATATATGGGTCAATCCATTTTTTCCGTACCAAAATAATGGAAGTTGGCCGCTCGATAATTTTAGAAAACTTTTATATTTTGCATGGCGTTAATGTTATCCCTGGGAAGTTCAAAACCACCATTCGTTTTTGTAGATTTACTCTGGTTGTAACAGGGTGAGCCAAAATGTTAGACCAGGTGGAGCCAAATTTTCACTTAATAGAGGCTAACATTTTAAGTAATATCTCCATATTGGTAATTCTTATACCAAATTTCATAGAGATTGATTTGTTAGGGATACTTTAAGGTACATTTGGCCTTTCATGTTTTTTTTTGTGAAAATAATATTTCACCATGAAAATGAATACGAAAAATTGTGTTAAAAATCGAAGAAATTTCCATTTTCATGGGTGTATTATTAAAAGAAGGAAATAATTTAACGATATAAAATTTTGTGTGAATGATACATACTAAAGTATGGTTTAACTTAAATCTTATTTGAAGTTGGGTAAATATTTTTAAAACAATTTACAGGGTGTTCAAAAATCAATTTTTTGGAAAATCGGTAACTTTGAACCTTAATATCTCTGGTGGGGTAAGTGCTAAAAATCTGAAATTTTCACACATTATACTACTACCATAGATGTTCCTTGACCTGCAATATAAACTTTGGTACTTGCTTATTTTAAGAAATACAGCCATTCAAAAATGCTAAAAAAATTTTTTTTAAAGTTGTGTTATGATACCTATAATTATAGTTATTATAGTTCAAGACAATACATAGACAAATGAAATAGTGTGGCATCAAGGAGAAATGAAAACAAAGTTAAAAAAAATTTAATTATAAGGTTAATATACATAAGAATGTACCATTATATCTACTTTAAATGACAAAATTAACTCAATAACTTTTAAAAAAGTTGATATATATATATATATATATATATATATATATATAATATATATATATATATAATATATATATTATATATATATATATATATATATATATATATATATATATATATATATTTTGTTAACATTTGCCATCACCAAAAAGATTTCGCATTAAAAGCAGAATGGCATTTCTTTGCATCTTGCCACGGGAAAAATGCCTGTGATGGGGTTGGAGGAACAACAAAGCGCGAATTAGGCAAAGTCAGCTTACAAAGAACAACAACACACCAAATTCTTAATATTGACCAAATATATTCATTCGGCAAAGAGAAATTTAGAGGAATAACTTATTTTCTCGTAAAAGAAGAAGAAATTAATGAACACATTGAAAGACTTAAAACGAGATATGAAAATTGTTTGAGAATTAAGGGAACAAGAAACTTTCACAAATACTTTCCACTTTCAGAGAACATATTTAGGTGCTATCCAACCTCAAAAACCGACGTTTACGAAGACCACTGTCAGCAAAATTGTTTCATTAAGTTTAGAGATAAAATGACACAGTAGGTTGCGTATATGATGACCAATGGTGGATTGGAAAGGTAGAAGAAATAAGTGTGGAGAACGATGATGTTTACATACATTTTTATCATCCTTCCGGACCCAGAACTTCATTCAAGATGTCAGCTTGCGATCGGGTATGGATCCCAATGAAAAATATTTTAAGAAAACTTTCTGGGCTTGAAATGAAAATGTCATTAAAAGGCAGGAAATTACAACATCTCAAACAAAGTTTCCGAAGAAATCTCTCTTCTTCTGAACAATCACAGTTATAGCTCAAAGTAAATATATATATATATATATATATATATATATATATATATATATATATATATATATATATATATATATATATATATATATATATATATATATATATATATATATATATATATATATATATATATTATATATTTATTTTTTTTTATTTTTTTTTTAATTTAAAGTTTTTTTTTTTATGTTATAATCATACCTTTGATATATATATATATATATATATATATATATATATATATATATATATATATATATATATATATATATATATATATATATATATATATATATATATATATATATATATATATATATATATATATATATATATATATATATCAACTTTTTAAAAGTTATTGAGTTAATTTTTTAAAGTAGATATAATGGTACATTCTTATGTATATTAACCTTATAATTAAATTTTTTTTAACTTTGTTTTCATTTCTCCTTGATGCCACACTATTTCATTTGTCTATGTATTGTCTTGAACTATAATAACTATAATTATAGGTATCATAACACAACTTAAAATTTTTTTTTTTTTTGCATTTTTGAATAGCTGTATTTCTTAAAATAAGCAAGTACCAAAGTTTATATTGCAGGTCAAGGAACATCTATGGTAGTAGTATAATGTGTGAAAATTTCAGATTTTTAGCACTTACCCCACCAGAGATATTAAGGTTCAAAGTTACCGATTTTCCAAAAAATTGATTTTTGAACACCCTGTAAATTGTTTTAAAAATATTTGCCCAATTTCAAATAAGATTTAAGTTAAACCATACTTTAGTATGTATCATCACACAAAATTTTATATCGTTAAATTATTTCCTTCTTTTAATAATACACCCATGAAAATGGAAATTTCTTCGATTTTTAACAATTTTTCGAATTCATTTTCATGGTGAAATATTATTTTCACAAAAAAAAACAGGAAAGGCCAAATGTACCTTAAAGTATCCCTAACAAATCAATCTCTATGAAATTTGGTATAAGAATTACCAATATGGAGATATTACTTAAAATGTTAGCCTCTATTAAGTGAAAATTTGGCTCCACCTGGTCTAACATTTTGGCTCACCCTGTTACAACCAGAGTAAATCTACAAAAACGAATGGTGGTTTTGAACTTCCCAGGGATAACATTAACGCCATGCAAAATATAAAAGTTTTCTAAAATTATCGAGCGGCCAACTTCCATTATTTTGGTACGGAAAAAATGGATTGACCCATATATATATATATATATATATATATATATATATATATATATATATATATATATATATATATATATATATATATAATATATATATATATATATATATATATATATATATTAAGGATGGAACGATATCAAAATTTTTTACCGATACCAAGACTCAGCTGACTGATACCGATACCAATTTTGAACTTTAAGATATATATATATATATATATATATATATATATATATATATATATATATATATATATATATATATATATATATATATATATATATATATATATATATATATATATATATACAATCCCAGTAAGGCTCTAGGGACCTGTCAGCGTGGCCAGCACTCGTCTCCATCTAGATCTAGATCTGTTGTAAATAATTCCATCTTCCACCAACTGTTCCACGTAGGCAGCTGATATCGCCTTAGTGAATCCCCAACTGACTTTATTCATCTCTTCCTGTGTCTCCCTCTCGGTGTTCCTCTTGGCATCCACTCTCACCACCCTCTTGCAGCTCTCCCCTCCGGCATCTTCCACACGTGTACCAACCATCTCCGTCTTGCTGTATCTATCTTTTGAACTATTAGTCCAACCCCTATACTTTCTCCTGTTCTTTCACTTCTTATACTTTCACTTCTATTCCTTTCCGCCATAAACCGCAGCACCCTCATCTCTGCTTCTTAACTTCTGCTTTCTTCTCTTGTTGTCGTACTCCAAAACTTTGCCCCATTTAACAAAATTGTGGTCAGAGTACTTTCAAAACTTACTTTCTGTACTCCTATATCTATTCTTTTGTCGGCCAAGATTGGGTACAGCGCCCTCACCACTCTTCCGTATTTCTTCATCCTGTTGGTAATTATCAGCGTATTTCCTCATTCCCTTGTGAATACTCCCTACCAAAAACTCTGTCTCTCTTTCACCCACACTTCCTCGACATTCACCTTCAGCACAAGCACCTCTCCTTCCTCCTCTCTTTTAATCCTTCTCCTTATACTGTCAAACTCTTTCCTCCTCTGGGTTCCTCCAGTTACCTTATCTCTATATCTTCTTCTACTGTTTCAAGTCTTCCGTAGGAAAGATCCTTTTCTATTGAAAGGAAACGTTTGTGGCATTTCGGTGCTGCAAAGTGGTCGGACTTGTCGTACTTTTTTGATTTCCCGTGGAATATTATTGATTCCGTGGGAGGGGTTACTCGGAGTGTGCAGAACGCATTACCGAGGTGATTCTCTCTGGCATGGAAGTGTACATTACATTTTCTTTCTCTTCTACTAAACCTAACAAACTTTGGTTTAACTCTGCTTGTTCTCGCGCTATCCGCCTCAGGGATGTTGCCTTCAGGAATTACCATCGTCTTCAACTCCAGAAACTCACGCTACTTATATTTCATCCTGGATTCGTGCAAAATCTATCCTTCGTAACACTAAAAACTCTTCTCCGTAGAAATGCAATAATCTTTCTGGTTCATCTTTTTCACTTTCTTTCTGGCATTTTACAAAAAAAAAAAATGTCAACTATAACTTTGCTTCTTCCTCTTTCCCTCCTTTAGTATCTTCCGACGGCACAACTGCTCTTTTACCTTCTTCTAAAGCTGAACTCTTCGCTCAAACTTTTGCCTCTAATCCAACCTTACATGATTCCGGAGCTATTCCTACTCCTTCAACCCCCTCTAACTCAATAATGCCTAAAATTAGAATTTCTTCTAAAGATGTCATTTCTGCTCTCTCTGAGCTTAATACTAAGAAGGCGTACGGTCCCGATGGTATTCCTCCTGTGGTTCTCAAAACTTGTGCTTCCGTGCTTGCACCGTGCCTCGGTAAACTATTGCGTCTTTGTCTCTCTTCTTCAACCTTCCCTTCTTGCTGGAAACGTGCGCTCATTCAGTCTTTGCCGAAGAAGGGGGACCCCTCTCAGCCCTCCAACTACCGTCCCATTTCTTTGACCTCTGTTCTCTCTAAAGTTTTCGAATCTATCCTTAACAGGAAGTTTTGGAAACATCTCAATTCTTCTAATCTTATCTCTGATCGCCAGTAAGGCTTTCGGGTGAAAGGCTCTACGGGTGATCTTTCCCTTCTCTCTGACTCTTGGTCCTCCGCTCTTCGGCATTTCGGTGAATCTTTTGCTGTGGCGCAGGACATATCGAAAGCCTTCGATAGAGTCTGGCACAAAGCTTTGATTTCTAAACTTCCCTCTTTCGGTATCTATCTTTCTTCCTGTGATCTCCTCACTAATTTCCTTTCCGGTCGTGCTATAGCAGCTGTTGTAGACGGCCACCGTTCTTCCTTTAAATCTATTAATAGTGGTGTTCCTCAGGGTTCTGTTCTATCTCCAACACTTTTTCTACTTTTCATTAATGACCTTCTCTCTATTACCTCATCTCCTATCCACTCCTATGCTGATGACTCCACCCTTCATTATTCCTTCCAGTTTGAAAAACGTCCCGCCCAACAGCAGTTGATAGACTCGAGAAGGGTAGCCTTGGAGCAACTAACCTCTGATCTTTCTCGTATTTCATATTGGTTGCTTTCATTGCCTCAAAAACTCAATTCCTTCATCTCTCCACTCGACACAATATTCCAAACAACTATGAAATCTTCAAAAAAACACAACCCAAGCCTTCATCTGTTTTTAATATTCTTGGTGTTTCTTTTTCTCGTGATCTTTCTTGGAAAGATCACATTACTTCTCTTTCTAAACAAGCTTCTAAGAGGTTGGGTGTTCTGATGCGCCTTCAGAATTACTTCACGCAGTTGCTTGCTCTGTATAGGGGTGTTGTTCGCCCCTGTATGGAGTATGCTTCGCACATCTGGGGTGGTTCCACACACACAGCTCTCCTAGAGAAGGTGGAGTTTAGGGCCTTTCGTCTCATCAACTCTCCTGCTCTTACTATCTCTCTTCAATCTCTTTCTGCCCGTCGAATTGTTGCGTCACTCTCTTTTTACTATCGCTATTACTACGGACAGGACACTGCTCTTCTGAACTCTCTCATCGCATACCTCCTCCATTGAGAAAAGCTCGTGCAACACGCCTTTCTATAGTGTCATCCTTTCTCTGTCCTACTCTCCGACTACAAGCTTAACCGTTATGCTCAATCTTACATATACTCTACCCGTAAAGTCTGGAACACACTCCCTTTATCTGTTTTCCCAACTTCATTTGACTTGCATACTTTCAAACGCCGTGTATCAGGACATGTCGGCCATCATCGACCAGGATAGTTCACACACGCACGCACGCACGCACACACGCACACACACACACTTGCACGCACGCGCACATGCACACACACACACACTCGCACGCACGCACGCACACACAACGCACGCACGCACGCACGCACAGTATATCTACATCCGATCTCAGTAAGGCTCTAGTAGACTCAAAAGGGCCAGCACTCATCTCCATCTACATCTGACTTAAATAATTCCATCTTCCACCAACTGTTCAACCTTAGGCAGCAGATGCCGTCTCAGTGAATCCCAACTGACTCCATCCATCGCTTCCTGGGTCTCCCTCTCGGTCTTCTTCCTCTTGGCGTCCACTCTTACCTTCCTCTAGCCGTTCTCCCCTCCAACATCCTCCACACGTGTCCCACCCATCTCAGCCTTGCTGCATCCATCTTTGGAATAATTGGTTCAACCCCTATACTTTCTCTAATTCTTTCGCTTCTTATCCTCTCCCCCCTGGTCCTTCCCACCATCAACCGCAGCACCCTTACCCCTTCTGCTTGAATTCTGCTTTATTCTCTTGTTGTCATATTCCAAGTCTCCACCCCATATAACAAAATTGTGGTCAGAGTGCTTTCAATAATGACTTTCTTTACTATTATATCCATTCTTTTCTCGGCCAAGATTGGGTACAGCGCCCTGACCACTCTTCCGTATTTCTCCATCCTATTGGGGATTTCCAGCGTATTTCCTCATTCCCATGTGAATACTCCTTCCCAAAAAACTCACGGCTCTGTACTACCCTCACCTCCTCGTAATCCACCTTCAGCAGAAGCTTTCCTCCCTCCTCCCTACTAATTATTAACAGTTCTTTTGTTTCCACATTCACACGCAATCCTACCTGTTTTAGCTTTTCAAAAGAAGTTGGGAAAACAGATAAAGGGAATTTGTTCCAGACTTCCCCATTAGAGTACATATAAGATTAGGAATAGCGGTTAAGTCTGAGACAGTGAAGGGATAAGACTGTGTAGAAAGGCGTGTTGCACGAGCCCTTCTCAATGGAGAAGAAATGCAACGGGAGAGTTAAGAAGAGCAGTGTCTATTGTACTACCAATAGTATAGATTGAGTGTCGCAATAGTTCGACAGGCAGAAAGAGATTGGAGACAATTAGTGGGAGCGGAAGAGTTAAGACTAAAAGCCATAGACTCCACCTTGTCAAGGAGAGCTACATGAGTGGAACCACCACAGATATATGAGACGTACTTCGTACAGGAGAGAACAATTCTCATATAAAGAGAAAGCAACTGTACTGGTGTTAAAAAAAAATCACGAAGGCACAACAGAACACCCAACCTCTTAGAAGCTTGTTTTGAAAGAAAAGTAATGGGATCCTTCCAAGAAAGATCACTAGTGAAAGAAACACCGAGAATATTATGGAAAGTTTAAGGCTTGAGTTGTGTTTTCGAAGATGTTATACTCGTGTGAAAGATTGTGTCAAGTGGAGATATGTAGGAACTGACTTTTCGAGGTATTGAAAAGAACTATATTTTTTCTGCCTTAATTTGAAATTCGAAAAAGATCAGAGGTCAGTTGCTCCAAGGCTACAGTTCTATCGTCTTTTAACTGTTGCTGTTAGGGGTGCCTTCCAAACTAGAAGGAATAATGAAGGGTGGAGTCATCAGCATCGGAATGGATAGGTGTTGAAGTAACAGAGAGAAGATCATTCATGAAAAGTGGAAAAAGTTTTGGGGATATGACAGAATACTGAGGAACACCACTATTAATAGATTTAAAGGATGAACGGTGACCGTCTACAACAGCAACTGGAACAACTGGAAAGAAAATCATAGAGAAGACCGTAGAGGGCAGGATAGATTTTGAAAGAGGAATGTTTAGAAATCAAAGCTTTGTGTCAGACACTATCGAAGGCTTTCGATATGTCCACGCGATTGCAAAAAGATTCACCGAAATGCTGTAGAACGGAAGACCAAGAGTCAGAGGGAAGGGAAAGATTACCAGTAGAGCTTTTCTTACGAAAGCCATACTGGCTGTCAGAGATAAGATTGAAGTTCGAAAACTTTACGAAGAACGGAGGTTAAAGAAATGGGGTGGTAGTTGGAGTTTTGAGAGGGGTCTCCATTCTTCTGCACAGACTGCACAGATTGTCACAGACTGTGATGTCAAAAGTGGGATTTTTCTTGCTGCAATAATAATTTTATAAAGAAATACAATATTTACAAAGAAATATGACATCAGAAGGTCATGTGGTTATTTCTATGCCTTTAGAAAGAGCACCAAATGGTTGCCTGGGGCTCTAAGAATATAGGGCCTCATACAATCAAGGCATAAGGTCATTTGAAATGAATAATCAAAACTACAGACCAAATGAACGAACCACTCAGGGCACAGGTAATAATCTACCATACCAAAACCATGATACAGGAATAAGTACCATACATTTTTATGTACAGCCATTATCAGAAGAGAATAAATAGATTCAGATATTAAGCCAGTTAAATTTTCCACCCTGTAATGATAATAATATACAACGCTGGCTTAAACACATAGAATTTTTATTCATATCAAATAATATTTCATTATCATCTGTGAAGTACCAAGCAAATAATATGGCTTTTACCCACAAAAATTATATGTGAACTGCCTGATAATATACAATCGGATCCAACTGCATTTGACATAATCAGAGAAATAATTGTAAACAAAAATGCATTTTCAGATAGACGGTGAGTACAGATGTTATCAGCGAATAAAATTGGGTTTGAAAATCCAAAGCAGTTCATAATAAATTGAAAGAAGTATTGGGCCATAATACATATGAGCATATGAATAGAACACAACCTGGGATGCTAAAAGAAATATTATTCCATCAGTTGCCTCCTACAGTGCCCACATCTGTAAAACTCTATGTAAAACACTCAAAAGATATAAAAGAATTAGCAAAAATTGTAGAAGCAATGGAAGATGATCCATATGCAGGAATGAAACTAAATACCTTTTCAAATTTTGCCAATCCTGCTTACCAGCCTGCATATTCAGCCATCTCGCCAGTTAGACAAATTGAAGTGGCTCAAATGCAGGAGAGTATTCAGGCATTGATAAAAGAAGTACATGATTTACAGATACAGGTAAATGATTTGAAAAAATAAGAGAAACACAAATTGGAAGTCCTTGTAGGTCCGAATCACCATCCAGAGGAGATTATAACCAAAATGGACCTTACTGCCATTTTCATTACCACTTTGGCAAGTTTACTAATAGATGCGATGGGAATGGTTGTAAGGGGTCCACAAGGAACATAAACCCTCAAAATATTATAACAGCTGATCCAATTATAACCAAATCTAGTTTGAAACCACAACAGCTTACAAATCCAAATTATTATAAACCTAAACGTAATATCAAAATTAACAATTTTGTTCATTGTACAGATTATTCTGATTACCAAATCATGAATAGTAAAAATATCCCTTATAATAGTTCTTATAATATTTGCATGGAACAAAATAATCCATCAGCGCTTAACCCAAATACTAATGTATGTGCAATCCCATCCCAAGAGTATATAAATAAGCCGCCTTCATTAATTAAAATTTATTGCGTAAGAAATAGATGCTGTTTTATTTGGGATACAAGAGCGATATGTAGCATATTGAAAGCTTCAGATGAAGACAGAAAATTTTTTTGAATAGGCCATTTTCTTGCAGCAAATAACATATCCATAAATGTTTACAGAAAGAAAACAATGAAAATAGATTTATATGTTGTTTTCCACTAAATTTAAAAAAATTCAAAATATTCAACCATAATTTCTACAGTATTTACGATAAACACTTTCCCATAAAACACAAAACTGTTACAGAAAAAAGGATTGTGAATAAATGGTTAACAAAAGCGTTGCTAAACTCAATAAAGCAAAAACACAAACTCAATAAAAGTGTTGAGAGGCATTATACCAATGCAAACATTCATCGCATATTCTTCATTATTGAAAAAGTTAATTAGAAAGCCTAAAGCTAACTATTTTGAAAACTAATTTCAATCAACTCAAAACGATGCCAAATCAACATGACCGATATATATTTATTTACTGTTAGTAAATAACATCTTAAACCGTCACAAAAATAATTAAGTTATAATTCCAGAAATAAAAATAAAAGACGAGATAGTGACCGATAAGCAACTCATTGTCAATGAATTAAATTCCTATTTTACAACTATAGGAGTTAAAGTAAGAGCAGAAATTCCTAAACAAGTGTATCTTCAACTGACAACCTAGAAACTCACAAAGGTCAAAAATTCTCCTTTACAAGCATATCAAGTTTCGAAGTCAAATGTGCAATAAATAGTTTGAAAAACAAAAACTCTGACATTCTTAGTGTTCCCAACTGGATTTACAAATACTGCGTAAATGAAATCTCGCCAATATTAGCGATCTTCTACAATACTTCACTTGAATTAGGCCACTTTCCAGAAGAACTGAAAATAGCAAGGGTTACTCCCGTTCCTAAATCCATAGACACTTCTTTTCCTAATAACTACCGTCCAATTTCTATCCTACATACAGTTGGTAATTTACTGGAGAAATTGGTACATACACAACTTACAAATTACTTGTACGAAAATGAACTCCTTTCACAGACTCAGTTTGGATTTACAAAAAATCGTAGTACAGAAGATGCACAAACTCTCCTTACAGAAAACATATACAGAGCACTAAACGATAAGCAAACATGCATACTATTACTGTTAGACTTCTCAAAAGCATTTGATGTCGTTCCGCACAACTTACTCCTAAAAAAATTAAATAGGCTTGACATTTCAAAAGATTCCATAAACTGGTTCCAGTGATATTTATCTGGTAGAACACAATACGTGAAGATAGGAGATGTCTCATCCTCTCTTGCTCCAATTTCTCAAGGAGCGCCTCAGGGACCTATTTTGGGTCCACTATTCTTTAACATATATACTAATGACTTCCAAAATTGTCATAATTCTTTACATTCACAATACGCTGAGATACCGCAGTTCTAATAACAGACAGTAACATAGATACACTAAACACAAAAGTAAATAATGTATTAGGAAATATTGTAACATGGGTAGAGGCTTTCCCTTAACCTACAAAAAACACAATACTTAATAATGACAAACGTTAAAACTCCTATCAATCTAAATGTCATGGCAAAAGGTACAACCATAAATGGAACTATATCTGTAAAATTATTAGGAGTTATTTTCGATGAGAAACTTTCCTTCAAAAACCACATAAATAGTCTTATTGGCAAACTTGCATATGCTACTTATGCATTCCTAAAGATATGAAACTCTATTCCAAAATATATACTAAAAAACCTATATTACAGCTTGTTTACCCTCACCTACTGTACAATTTACCAGTATGGGGATGTGCAAGTGAATATCTTCTACAACCTTTGATAAAACTACATAAAAAAAATAATTTGTATAATATCTGGATCACGCAATTACTATGAACATACAAGCCCGATCTTCAAACAATTATTATCTATACTCAGATTACAAGATATGCTCACTCTTACAATGACTGTTGAAATATTCAAAATCATAAACGGATTGTCAAATAAATTACTGTTAAATTTAATAATGCAAAACCAAAATGTAAGAAGAACAAATTTGCGCAGCACACGCTCACATGCACCAAGTAAAACAAAGTATACATTAACCAAAAATAGGAGAGCTATATCATACAATGGCATTGAAAAATGGAATGATCTAACAAAAAACATTCAAGAATTATCAACACTTCCCACATTTCGCAAGCATGTCAAAAATCACCTGCTATCAAAATACAAAAATACCCGACCTAACCACTTAGCTTCACACTAACTCAAAATCACAAAATTTATTATCACTATAATAGTAACAATTTTTTATTATTATTACAGTTCATATTATTATAAATATTTTCATTATCATTTTAAAAATTAATATTAATATAATTATTGAATTTATTATTGTTAGTTATTATTATTATTATTATTATTATTATTATTATTATTATTATTATTATTATTATTATTCAGTACTATTATTATTGTGATTATTGTTACTTATTATTATTATTGTTAATATTATTATTACCAATGTTATTATTATTATTATTATTTAGGAACTCAATATCAGCTTTTGATTTAATAAAGGATCTACATTTGGATTCCAAATTTCTAAATAGCTATTTTTGAATATAGTTTAACTTCTTTAAAATTATTCTTGAGAACAATCTACAGCAGAAGTAGAAAGTATATTTATTATATTCTCCTGACGCGTTTCGTCTCTGCACTTGAGACATCTTCAGAGGAAGTTCTTTCAATAATGAATGAGTGTGATTTAAATTTAAAGCATGCATTTTGCAATTAATCAATTCAAATAATATTAAGTTTCATTGACAATTCATTAAATTTTATATTAATATCAGGTCTACGGTTCTTAATGTAAAATGCCTCCGCTATTTTCAATTTTTGCACTTCACACGACGTATATAATGCTATAAAATGTTTAGAAATATTAGGTATAGTTGACATACCATGCGCTGTGTCAAAATGGGCAAAGATCTTACTAGGCTTGAAGCGGTGCTGATATGCCCTATCCGATATGCCCTATATGCAATATTACACTATTTCCTCAAATATCCTCGTCTTGACAGCTGGATACTTCCCCTCATTTAACCTATGTGCCACTCCGAGTTTGAAGTGAGGGTGCAGAGCTGTTGACATAAGTAAATCACAATCATCAAAAATGATGCTGAACCTCGGTTCAAATCCCTTTTCTTTCCCTTTGTTTGGCTTTGGCTGCTTTAGTAAGTAGTTGACTAAGCTTTTGGCATAGTTAAGTTTTTTCACCTCTCGTTGCAATTCCACGAGATTGTCCTTGAGGAGGAAGAGGTTAGGCAATAGAACCCCCGCGTACTCATTCTTCTCATCCTGCAACATATTCCAGCCTAACAGCAATAGGCGTCATTATTTCGATGTACTCGGAAATTACCTCCTTGTCAGTTTTATTAAATATTGGAAGACAAGGCTTTTGTTCCATAAAATAAACCAATAAACAAAATATTCAATAAACCATATATATATATATATATATATATATATATATATATATATATATATATATATATATATATATATATATATATATATATATATATATATATATATATATATATATATATATATAAACAATATCTTTTATTATCGAAGACAATTTGATATTTTTTAAATATCGATATTTTTTTTTTACATCGGCATTCCTAGTTTAAGTATTAACTTTTAATTAGCAGAAAGAGTAATAAAATTTGGCTGATTAAATAAGAAACTGAAATATAAGCCCAAAATTGTTTTTTATTAAGAAAAATAATGAAGCGCAAATTGGTAAGCGCTAATTTCAAAAAACTTCCGCAAAAGCGCAAAATATTTTTTAAAGCGCAAATTTGCGCTTTTGCGCTCTTAAAAAAGTTAAGCGCAAAATGCAAAAGCGCACATTTTCGAAATTTAGCGCAAAACGCAAAAGCGCAAATTTTTTATTTAAAGCGCAAATTGCGCTTTTGCGCTTTTGCGCTTTTGCGCTCTCATTTGCGCTTATGCCCACCTCTGATATATATATATATATATATATATATATATATATATATATATATATATATATATATATATATATATATATATATATATATATATATATATATATATATACATACATACATACATACATACATACATACATATATATATATATATATATATATATATATATATATATATATATATATATATATATATATATATATATATATATATATATATATATATATATATAATATATACATACATACATACATACATACATACATACATACATACATAATACATATATACATATATATATATATATATATATATATATATATATATATATATATATATATATATATATATATATATATATATATAAAATATATTAGTGATGGCATCCGCATGCGAGGATGCGGAGCATCCGCACAAAAATCAACATCCGCATCCGCATCCGCATTTTCGAAAATTCAACATCCGCATCCGCACTTTCGGAAATTCAACATCCGCATCCGCATCCGCACTTTCAAAAATTCAACATCCGCATCCGCAAATTAGAAAATATGGCATCCGATCTATCACTAATATATATATATATATATATATATATATATATATATATATATATATATATATATATATATATATATATATATATATATATATATATATATATGCGAATTGTAGATCAAGAGTGAGGGTGAAGAGAGAACTATCGGATTGGTTTAGCATAGGAGTGGGATTGAGACAGGGGTGTTTAATATCTCCATGTTATTTAATCTATTGATGAATGGTTTACTTAGAAAAATGGAGAGAGAAGGGAAGAGTATTACGTTGAGAAATATGGAGGGTGAATGTGAAGTGAATGTTTTACTTTTTGCAGATGATGCGGCATGTGTTGGTGGCAGAATCTGGAGAAAAGATGAGAATTCTTGTGAGAGAGTTTGAATGGAAATGTGCAAACACAGATTGAAATTCAATCCAGCGAAAAATAAAGTTATGAGGATTGGAGGTGGGGATGAGGAAATGTGGAGGGAGGAGTTGGTTTGTAGAAGTGTGAGAATGGAAACTTGAGGAGGTGAATGAATTCAAATATCTAGTAATGTTGGGTAGAAGGTAAGGGTGTGACGGAAAAAGGAATAAAGAACAGAGTGGTAGAAGGAATGAAAGTATTGGGGGGGCCTAAGAAAAGTATGGAAGAAAGGAGAAATTTCGAAAGAAATAAAGATGAGAATGTTTGAATGTATGTGTTCACCTTCTGTATTGTATGTGTGTGAAACATAGACGATAAGTGCTCGGTCGAGAAAAAGTTTCAATATTTTTGAGATGAAAGATTTGTGAGCGATATATAAATTGAGAAGGATTGATAGGATTAGAAATGAAAGAATAAGGGAGATGTGTAAATGGAAGAAGGGTGTAATTGATAGAGATGAGGAGGATGTGCTAAAATGGTTTGGACATATGTGAAGAATGAAAGAGAACAGAATGGTTGGCAAGGTATGTAGATCCGATGTAGATAGGGGAAGGGTAGGGGAGGGGAAGGCCGAAGTGGAGATGGATGGATGGAGTGAGAGTGATTTTGATTTAAGGAATTTGAGTTTAGACAAGGATAGAAGATTTGTGGAGACAGAGATGGAGGGAGGTGGTGAAAGCGTTGAAAGGTAAGAATAGTTATGTTTGTAAGGGAATTGTGGCGGGCACCACCTCACGAAAGTGGGAAAGGTGATATATATATATATAATATATATATATATATATATATATATATATATATTATATATAATATATATATATATATATATATATATATATATATATATATATATTATATATATATTATAATTAACATCCGCATCCTCATCAAAATTAACATCCGCATCCGCATCCGCATCCGACTTTTCGAAAATTCAAAATCCGCATCCGCACTTTCAAAAATTCAACATCCGCATCCGCACTTTCGAAAATTCAACATCCGCATCCGCACTTCTCCAAAATTCAACATCCGCCTCCGCATCCGCATCCGCAAATTGGAAAATATGACATCCGATCCATCACTAATATATATATATATATATATATATATATATATATATATATATATATATATATATATATATATATATATATATATATATATATATATATATATATATATATATATATATTTTCATGAATTCGGATTTGAGAAATTGCAAAATTTGGATTAGACTTGGATTCGAAGGGTCTTGATTCGGTTTCGGATTCTAGAATTCCAAAATTGGGTTGATTTAGATTCTTATTCGAGAAATTCGAAATTAGCTGGATTTGGATTCGATTCGGATTCGGATTCGAAAGTTGTCGGATTCGCCCATCACTGAAACATATATATATATATATATATATATATATATATATATATATATATATATATATATATATATATATATATATATATATATATATATATATATATATATATATATATATATATATATATATATATATATATATATATATATATATATATATATATATATATCGCACATGCACACGCTTATTTCTTCCATATAGGCTGGCGGTTTGGAGACCCAAAGCATTTTGGGGCAAACTTTGAGTTTGCTATTTATCATATAACCAAGTACATTATATTAATATGAATATTCAAATAAATGATCAATAAGTAAATTTATAATAATAATAATAATAATAATTATAATAATAATAAAAATAATAATTATTATTATTTTTATAATTATTATTATTATTATTATTATTATTATTATTATTATTATTATTATTATTATCTTTATCATCATTATCCTTCAATATCCTTTCAGAATAGCAGCGAACAGCAAAAGAAAATTGGTGAAATATGTAACCCAAGAGAAATAGAAGTAATACAAGCTCTTATCGAATCACATAAGCCTTACTTGACAGGTTTAAGTATTGGAATTATTACACCTTATCAAAAACAAAAACATCTATTGAATGAAAAATTATCTTCCCTGATTGATGAACTAGATATAACAATTAGCACTGTGGATAATTTTCAGGTAACATTTTATTTATTCTTTTTTCTTAACATAAATTTTTATATCTGTTGAAGATGTAGTGTTTTTTAACTCCTTATTGAGTGACATAAAAGTCATATTCGTGACGTATACCGCTTACATAATCCATAATCTATGGTGAACTAGTAAATGACAGTGTGAAAGCAGTAAAGTTTGATTTAAATGTGTGCTGTTTGTTAAGTCAGGTGAACAGAACATTGTGAAAAACATCTTACGGAAGGAGTTTCTTGCTATATTAAACATTTTGGGTGGTAAACTATGAAGCTTAAACTACAATCTAGGTTTGCCATTCTTGGTCCGAAGGACATAGGTTGATGTTCTGAAAATTGCATGCTTTGCTAGTTAATAAAGTTTCTCATTTTATAAGATATGCCAAGTTACTCGAGTACCATAAATGACAAGTTCGTTTGTTCTTGTTATCCTTATATATATATATATATATATATATATATATATATATATATATATATATATATATATATATATATATATATATATATATATATATATATATATATATATATATATATATATATATATTAGTGATGGCATCCGCATCCGCACAAAAATCAACATCCGCATCCGCACATCCGCATCCGCATCCGCATTTTCGAAAATTCAACATCCGCATCCGCATCCGCATCCGCACTTTCGGAAATTCAACATCCGCATCCGCATCCGCACTTCTCCAAAATTCGACATCCGCATCCGCAAATTAGAAAATATGACATCCGATCCATCACATATATATATATATATATATATATATATATATATATATATATATATATATATATATATATATATATATATATATATATATATATATATATATATATATATATATATATGCGAATTGTAGATCAAGAGTGAGGTTGAAGAGAAAATTATCTTATTGGTTTAGCATAGGAGTAGTATTGAGACAGGGGTTTGTAATATCTCCATGTTATTTAATCTATTGATGAATGGTTTACTTAGAAAAAATGGAGAGAGATGGGAAGAGTATTACGTTGAGAAATATGGAGGGTGAATGTGAAGTGAATGTTTTACTTTTTGCAGATGATGCGGCATGTGTTGGTGGCAGAATCTGGAGAAAAGATGAGAATACTTGTGAGAGAGTTTGAAGGGAAATGTGCAAACACAGATTGAAATTCAATCCAGCGAAGAATAAAGTTATGAGGATTGGAGGTGGGGATGAGGAAATGTGGAGGGAGGAATTGGTTTGTAGAAGTGTGAGAATGGAAACTTGAGGAGGTGAATGAATTGAAATATCTAGTAATGTTGGGTGGAAGGTAAGGGTGGGACGGAAAAAGGAATAAAGAACAGAGTGGTTGAAGGAATGAAAGTATTTGGGGGCCTAAGAAAAGTATGGAAGAAAGGAAAAATTTCGAAAGAAATAAAGAAAAGATTGTTTGAATGTATGTGTTCACCTTCTGTAGTGTATGTGTGGGAAACATAGACGATAAGTGCTCGGTCGAGAAAAAGTTTCAATATCTTTGAGATGAAAGATTTGAGAGCGATATATAAATTGAGAAGGATTGATAGGATTAGAAATGAAAGAATAAGGGAGATGTGTAAATGGAAGAAGGGTGTAATTGATAGAGATGAGGAGGATGTGCTAAAATGGTTTGGACATATGTGAAGAATGAAAGAGAACAGAATGGTTGGCAAGGTACGTAGATCCGATGTAGATAGGGGAAGGGTAGGGGGAGGGGAAGGCCGAAGTGGAGATGGATGGATGGAGTGAGAGTGATTTTGATGGAAGGAATTTGAGTTTAGACGAGGGTAGAAGATTTGTGGAGACAGAGATGGAGGGAGGTGGTGAAAGCGTTGAAAGGTAAGAATAGTTATGTTTGTAAGGGAATTGTGGCGGGCACCACCTCACGAAAGTGGGAAAGGTGATGGTGGATATATATATATATATATATATATATATATATATATATATATATATATATATATATATATATATATATATATATATATATATAATATATATATATATATAATTAACATCCGCATCCGCATCCGCATCTGCACTTTCGAAAATTCAAAATCCGCATCCGCATCCGCACTTTCGAAAATTCAACATCCGCATCCGCACTTTCGAAAATTCAACATCCGCGCATCCGCATCCGCACTTCTCCAAAATTCAACATCCGCATCCGCATCCGCAAATTGTAAAATATGACATCCGATCCATCACTAATATATATATATATATATATATATATATATATATATATATATATATATATATATATATATATATATATATATATATATATATTATATATATATATATATATATATATATATATATATATATATATATTAGTGATGGATCGGATGTCATATTTTTATTTATTTTTTTTTTTTTCATTTTTTATTTTATTTTTTTTATATTATATTAATATTAATAGATATTTTAAAAATTTTATTTTTAATTTTTAAAGTTTCCACCCTCTCAAATTATGAGGTATGCCATATAAAGGCTATGTGATAAATTTTAGCCTGATTGATGAATTTTTAAGAGTGCCAACACACTGATGAATTCTAACAATATATAATTTTTCCATGCCACCATATAAAGCGCCCTCTTTTTTTTTAATGAAGTATCCCCAAAAGGCCTAATCCACAATGTTTTTTATATTTGTCATTTATTCATATTTACTGAACGAAGATCATTTAATTAATATATATTATATATTATATATAAATTATATAATATTCTATATTATAATAATATAAACACATATATCTATTCGAATTGTAGAACAAGGTGAGTGAACATTATTATTGGTTTAGCATAATTGAACAGGGTTCTTCCCTTCTCTCCATTTTTTAAAGTAAACCATTCATCAATAGATTAATAACATGGAGATATTCCACACCCCTGTCTCAATACTACTCCTATGCTAAACCAATAAGATAATTTTCTCTTCAACCTCACTCTTGATCTACAATTCGCATATATATATATATATATATATATATATATATATATATATATATATATATATATATATATATATATATAATATATATATATATATATATATATATATATTAATTAAATGATCTTCGTTCAGTAAATATGAATAAATGACAAATATAAAAACATTGTGGATTAGGCCTTTTGGGGATACTTCATTAAAAAAAAGAGGGCGCTTTATATGGTGGCATGGAAAAATTATATATTGTTAGAATTCATCAGTGTGTTGGCACTCTTAAAAATTCATCAATCAGGCTAAAATTTATCACATAGCCTTTATATGGCATACCTCATAATTTGAGAGGGTGGAAACTTAAAAAATTAAAAATAAAATTTTTAACTCTATACTCTTGAGCCACCCTAATATATATATATAATAACATATGAATATAAATATAATAAAATATGACATCCGATCCATCACTAATATATATATATATATATATATATATATATATAATATATATATATATATATATATATATATATATATATATATATATATATATATATATATATATATATATATATATATATATATATATATATATATAGTGATGGATCGGATGTCATATTTTACAATTTGCGGATGCGGATGCGGATGTTGAATTTTGGAGAAGTGCGGATGCGGATGCGGATACGGATGTTGAATTTTCGAAAAGTGCGGATGCGGATGTTGAATTTTCGAAAGTGCGGATGCGGATTTTCGGATGCGGATGCGGATGTAAATTTATATAAATATATATATATATATATATATATATATATATATATATATATATATTATATATATATATATATATATATATATATATATATATATATATATATATTATATATATATATATATATATATTCCACCATCACCTTTCCCACTTTCGTGAGGTGGTGCCCGCCACAATTCCCTTACAAACATAACTATTCTTACCTTTCAACGCTTTCACCACCTCCCTCCATCTCTGTCTCCACAAATCTTCTACCCTCGTCTAAACTCAAATTCCTTCCATCAAAATCACTCTCACTCCATCCATCCATCTCCACTTCGGCCTTCCCCTCCCCCTACCCTTCCCCTATCTACATCGGATCTACGTACCTTGCCAACCATTCTGTTCTCTTTCATTCTTCACATATGTCCAAACCATTTTAGCACATCCTCCTCCTCTCTATCAATTACACCCTTCTTCCATTTACACATCTCCCTTATTCTTTCATTTCTAATCCTATCAATCCTTCTCAATTTATATATCGCTCTCAAATCTTTCATCTCAAAGATATTGAAACTTTTTCTCGACCGAGCACTTATCGTCTATGTTTCCCACACATACACTACAGAAGGTGAACACATACATTCAAACAATCTTATCTTTATTTCTTTCGAAATTTTTCCTTTCTTCCATACTTTTCTTAGGCCCCCAAATACTTTCATTCCTTCAACCACTCTGTTCTTTATTCCTTTTTCCGTCCCACCCTTACCTTCCACCCAACATTACTAGATATTTCAATTCATTCACCTCCTCAAGTTTCCATTCTCACACTTCTACAAACCAATTCCTCCCTCCACATTTCCTCATCCCCACCTCCAATCCTCATAACTTTATTCTTCGCTGGATTGAATTTCAATCTGTGTTTGCACATTTCCCCTTCAAACTCTCTCACAAGTATTCTCATCTTTTCTCCAGATTCTGCCACCAACACATGCCGCATCATCTGCAAAAAGTAAAACATTCACTTCACATTCACCCTCCATATTTCTCAACGTAATACTCTTCCCATCTCTCTCCATTTTTTCTAAGTAAACCATTCATCAATAGATTAAATAACATGGAGATATTCCACACCCCTGTCTCAATACTACTCCTATGCTAAACCAATAAGATAATTTTCTCTTCAACCTCACTCTTGATCTACAATTCGCATATTATATATATATATATATAATATATATATATATATATATATATATATATATATATATATATATATATATATATATATATATATATATATATATATATATATATGTGATGGATCGGATGTCATATTTTCTAATTTGCGGATGCGGATGTCGAATTTTGGAGAAGTGCGGATGCGGATGCGGATGTTGAATTTCCGAAAGTGCGGATGCGGATGCGGATGCGGATGTTGAATTTTCGAAAATGCGGATGCGGATGCGGATGTTGATGCGGATGCCATCACTAATATATATATATATATATATATATATATATATATATATATATATATATATATATATATATATATATATATATATATATATATATATATATATATATATATATATATATATATAGGATAACAAGAACAAACGAACTTGTCATTTATGGTACTCGAGTAACTTGGCATATCTTATAAAATGAGAAACTTTATTAACTAGCAAAGCATGCAATTTTCAGAACATCAACCTATGTCCTTCGGACCAAGAATGGCAAACCTAGATTGTAGTTTAAGCTTCATAGTTTACCACCCAAAATGTTTAATATAGCAAGAAACTCCTTCCGTAAGATGTTTTTCACAATGTTCTGTTCACCTGACTTAACAAACAGCACACATTTAATTCAAACTTTACTGCTTTCACACTGTCATTTACTAGTTCACCATAGATTATGGATTATGTAAGCGGTATACGTCACGAATATGACTTTTATGTCACTCAATAAGGAGTTAAAAAACACTACATCTTCAACAGATATAAAAATTTATGTTAAGAAAAAAGAATAAATAAAATGTTACCTGAAAATTATCCACAGTGCTAATTGTTATATCTAGTTCATCAATCAGGGAAGATAATTTTTCATTCAATAGATGTTTTTGTTTTTGATAAGGTGTAATAATTCCAATACTTAAACCTGTCAAGTAAGGCTTATGTGATTCGATAAGAGCTTGTATTACTTCTATTTCTCTTGGGTTACATATTTCACCAATTTTCTTTTGCTGTTCGCTGCTATTCTGAAAGGATATTGAAGGATAATGATGATAAAGATAATAATAATAATAATATAATAATAATAATAATAATAATAATAATAATAATAATAATAATAATAATTAATAATTATAATAAATAATAATAATTATTATTTTTATTATTATTATAATTATTATTATTATTATTATTATTATTATTATTATTATAAATTTACTTAATTGATCATTTATTTGAATATTCATATTAATATAATGTACTTGGTTATATGATAAATAGCAAACTCAAAGTTTGCCCCAAAATGCTTTGGGTCTCCAAACCGCCAGCCTATATGGAAGAAATAAGCGTGTGCATGTGCGATATATATATATATATATATATATATATATATATATATATATATATATATATATATATATATATATATATATATATATATATATATATATATATATATATATATATATATATATAATATAATATATATATATATATATATATATATATATATATATATATATATATATATATATATATATATATATATATATATATATATATATATATATATATATATATGTTTCAGTGATGGGCGAATCCGACAACTTTTGGATTCGAATCCGAATCCGAATCGAATCCAAATCCAGCTAATTTCGAATTTCTCGAATAAGAATCTAAATCAACCCAATTTTTGGAATTCTAGAATCCGAAACCGAATCAAGACCCTTCGAATCCAAGTCTAATCCAAATTTTGCAATTTCTCAAATCCGAATTCATGAAAATATATATATATATATAATATATAATATATATATATATATATATATATATATATATATATATATATTATATAATAATATATATATATATATATATAATATTATATATATATTAGTGATGGATCGGATGTCATATTTTCCAATTTGCGGATGCGGATGCGGAGGCGGATGTTGAATTTTGGAGAAGTGCGGATGCGGATGTTGAATTTTCGAAAGTGCGGATGCGGATGTTGAATTTTTGAAAGTGCGGATGCGGATTTTGAATTTTCGAAAAGTTCGGATGCGGATGCGGATGCGGATGTTAATTTTGATGAGGATGCGGATGCGGATGTTAATTTTGGAGATGCGGATGTTAATTATATAATATATATATATATATATATATATATATATATATATATATATATATATATATATATATATATATATATATATATATATATATATATATATATATATATATATCACCTTTCCCACTTTCGTGAGGTGGTGCCCGCCACAATTCCCTTACAAACATAACTATTCTTACCTTTCAACGCTTTCACCACCTCCCTCCATCTCTGTCTCCACAAATCTTCTATCCTTGTCTAAACTCAAATTCCTTAAATCAAAATCACTCTCACTCCATCCATCCATCTCCACTTCGGCCTTCCCCTCCAGCTACCCTTCCCCTATCTACATCGGATCTACATACCTTGCCAACCATTCTGTTCTCTTTCATTCTTCACATATGTCCAAACCATTTTAGCACATCCTCCTCATCTCTATCAATTACACCCTTCTTCCATTTACACATCTCCCTTATTCTTTCATTTCTAATCCTATCAATCCTTCTCAATTTATATATCGCTCACAAATCTTTCATCTCAAAAATATTGAAACTTTTTCTCGACCGAGCACTTATCGTCTATGTTTCACACACATACAATACAGAAGGTGAACACATACATTCAAACATTCTCATCTTTATTTCTTTCGAAATTTCTCCTTTCTTCCATACTTTTCTTAGGCCCCCCAATACTTTCATTCCTTCTACCACTCTGTTCTTTATTCCTTTTTCCGTCCCACCCTTACCTTCTACCCAACATTACTAGATATTTGAATTCATTCACCTCCTCAAGTTTCCATTCTCACACTTCTACAAACCAATTCCTCCCTCCACATTTCCTCATCCCCACCTCCAATCCTCATAACTTTATTTTTCGCTGGATTGAATTTCAATCTGTGTTTGCACATTTCCATTCAAACTCTCTCACAAGAATTCTCATCTTTTCTCCAGATTCTGCACCAACACATGCCGCATCATCTGCAAAAAGTAAAACATTCACTTCACATTCACCCTCCATATTTCTCAACGTAATACTCTTCCCTTCTCTCTCCATTTTTCTAAGTAAACCATTCATCAATAGATTAAATAACATGGAGATATTAAACACCCCTGTCTCAATACCACTCGTATGCTAAACCAATCCGATAGTTCTCTCTTCACCCTCACTCTTGATCTACAATTCGCATATATATATATATATATATATATATATATATAATATATATATATATATATATATATTATATATATATATATAATATATATATATATATATTAGTGATAGATCGGATGTCATATTTTCTAATTTGCGGATGCGGATGCGGATGTTGAATTTTTGAAAGTGCGGATGCGGATGCGGATGCGGATGTTGAATTTCCGAAAGTGCGGATGCGGATGTTGAATTTTCGAAAATGCGGATGCGGATGCGGATGCGGATGTTGATTTTTGTGCGGATGCTCCGCATCCTCGCATGCGGATGCCATCACTAATATATTATATATATTTATATATATATATATATATATATATATATATATATATATATATATATATATATATATATATATATATATTATATATTATATATATATATATATATATATATATATATATATATATATATATATATATATATATATATATATATATATATATATATATATATATAATATATATATATCAGAGGTGGGCATAAGCGCAAAAGCGCAAAAGCGCAATTTGCGCTTAAATAAAAATTTGCGCTTTTGCGTTTTGCGCTAATTTTCGAAAATGTGCGCTTTTGCATTTTGCGCTTAACTTTTTTAAGAGCGCAAAAGCGCAAATTTGCGCTTTAAAAAATTTTGCGCTTTTGCGGAAGTTTTTTGAAATTAGCGCTTACCAATTTGCGCTTCATTTTTCTTAAAAAAACAATTTTGGGCTTATATTTCAGCTTATTTAATCAGCCAAATTTTATTACTCTTTCTGCTAATTAAAAGTTAATACTTAAACTAGGAATGCCGATGTATAAAAAAAATATCGATATTTAAAAAATATCAAATTGTCTCGATAATAATATCTATTAAATATATATATATATATATTATATATATATATATATATATAATAATATATATATTATATAATATATATATATATATTATATATATATTATATTGAATATTGTTTATTGGTTTTTTTTATGGAACAAAAGCCTTGTCTTCCAATATTTAATAAAACTGACAAGGAGGTAATTTCCGAGTACATCGAAATAATGACGCCTATTTTTTAGGCTGGATATGTTGCAGGATGAGAAGAATGAGTACGCGGGGGTTCTATTGCCTAACCTCTTCCTCCTCAAGGACAATCTCGTGGAATTGCAACGAGAGGTGAAAAAACTTAACTATGCCAAAAGCTTAGTCATAATTACTAAAGCAGCCAAAGCCAAACAAAGGGAAGAAAAGGGATTTGAACCGAGGTTCAGCATCATTTTGATGATTGTGATTTACTTATGTCAACAGCTCTGCACCCTCACTTCAAACTCGGAGTGGCACATAGGTTAAATGAGGGGAAGTATCCAGCTGTCAAGACGAGGATATT
>SEYY01000991.1:0-10000 GCA_009176605.1 Armadillidium nasatum
ATATATCTTAAATAAGATAATTTAGTAATATTTGCGAATAAATTTATAGTACAAAAGAAAATTCTAAAAACTTTAAACGATTTTCAATAAAGGGGACAGCAATGTGTATTTTGTCACATGGGAAAGTCGATACATTTCAGAGGAGCAATTTTAAAAGTATTTACTTCAATATAATGTTAAAATATTTATGTTAAAGTAGTGTAATAATTGTACCTAATTCATAAAGTGAAAACATATTAGTATTGCCAATTCGAAAATATCGACAAAAAGCCAATGATGTTAATTTTTAGCAAAGTTTTTGGAGGACAACTTTAATTTTTATCATGCTCATACAAGAGGTAATATTCTTTCGCATATTTGCACGAGTATTTCATCGTAACTCCTCCCTCTCCAAACTTTGCCATTACCAAAATCGTACTCGCGTTTCTTCCTTTGTTTACTTAGTTTATTTGAAACTTTGATTTGAATTTTAGTTGGCAACATACGTCATAATTTACTTTTACTGTATCTATACTTTACTGAGATTTAGTGGCTTTTTTTCCCCTTGTAATTTACAATCCTTTCCCACATACAAACTCATCAAATCTGAACCGTAACTTTGAGGACAATAGTTTTCACTAAATAATATTTATTGTAATTCAAAATAATATTAAAAAAAATAAAAGAAAGAAGTGAATAGTAAACGACAATAATTGTAAAATATAATATATATATATATATATATATATATATTATATATATATATATATAATATATATATATAATATAATATTATATATATATATATATATATATATATATATATTATTGTGCCAAAACATATATTAATATTTTTGTCCGTCCTTGAAAACTGTTTGTTCTGGCTACGGACCTATATTCAATCTTTGAAATGGTGATAATTCTTTAACAAGATTAGGGAGGCATGAAATCTTGGTCTGCACTCTGCACAAATAGAACAAAATTTTGTCACGCGTTTTACATCCTCAACAGAGTATGTGAGAACGAATGAAACGAGCTATTCTAGCAACTCTGGTATGACACAAAGGTTTTGAAGTGGCAACAAAGAGTCTGTTCCACCTACATAGACACATAGAGAACTTGACAGAATATCAGCTGGTATATTATCTAGGGATGCCGATATTTAAAAAATATCGATATATCGATTATTGATAATTTTTAAAAATATCAAATTGCCCTCGATACTATCGGTTAAAAAATTTCGATATGTTGGTTTTTAGAAAATTTCGTTTTAATATATATATATATATATATATATATATATATATATATATATATATATATATATAGATATATATATAATATATATAGTTATATAATATATTATATATATATATATATACAATATATATATACTAATATATATTATATTATATAATATATATATATATATATATTATATATATTATATATATATATATATATATATATATATATAATATATATATATATATATATATATAATAAAATATATATAATATATTATATATAATAAAATAATACAATAAATTTTGCTTAAATTTTATTTTATGAAGGAGCAGAGTAAAAAAAATTATCGTTGGTTCGATACTGAGGATAAAATATCGATATATCGGTTTTTAAAACATTATCGATATTTTTCGATACTATCGTAAAATAATATTTATATCGATATATATCGAAACTTTTTCGGCATCTCTAAGACTCGAACGCAGACTTAAAATCTTAAAATAAGAAATTTTAATGCCATTATGACTGATGCCACTAATAGTATGAATATTTGATGGAAGTTTGTCAATACCTGTTAAATTGTTCACAGCCGTAGATTAGATGATACACATGCACCATTATCCACTAAGCAATCATGGATTGCGTCTGAATATCCATAGTAATGGCGCTAATGGCAGACAGCTCGATTAAATAATACCTGAATATTCCAGCAGTCGAAATTGGTTGTTGGGTCACTGTCTTTGAACTGGAACCACCATCACCAGCCTCCTCCTCAGGCTGACCCATGGCTACAGAGTCGTTTTGTTTAAAAATGGTGTACCTCCATAAGCACAAGTTTCCCTCTTTTCCCCTTCATGTTTTTCTCAAATCTTCTTCGGTTTCTCTTTGAAGAAGTGGACTTCAGCCGAGACTGAACGAAAATTACAGTCCACACTCAACTTGTAAAGGGATCGTAAATACTCGTCTACAGTTTCTCCAGACTCCTGTCATCTAAAATTCGACACATGCAGTCAGAACTAACTTGAAATTTTCAGGAGATAAAGAATTAGCCAGCAGTCCAAGTACGAGTTCTCACCACCTTCGATAGCGTTTTTGAAATGAATGAAGACAAAAAGCCAGTTCTTATATATCCTAGGGGCATCAAGACTCAGGAGCTGTAGATAAAGTTTCCAATCTGTCAGGACAAAGACCTCGCTCCATTTTCTTTTAGAAGAATAAATTGTAATTGGGCAGAGAGGTGGCAAATGAACTTTAAAGTAAAATTAACTCAAATGAAGGATTTAATTATGAAATGAATGGGGAGTGGCTTGAGACTGTGGACCAAGAAAAGGATTTAGGTATTATTATTAACAGTAATCTAAGGTGGTGATCAATTTTGGAGCAAGGAATAAAGCTAATAAGATGTTAGGTATAATTAATCGCAATGTAGTTTACAAGAGCAAAGAGGTTATAAGCAAACTATATAATAGCTATGTAGGCCAGCTTAGAGTATTGTGCAAGGTTTGGGCTCCTCTTTAAGAAAAACATAGATATGCTGGAGAGAGTACAACGTCGAGCAACAAGGATGATTTCTGGCTTTGAAAATAAGACCTATGATGAGAGGTTGAAGGAGTTAGGAAAAGTTTCAGTTGAAAGGAGATTTCTCAGAGGGGATAAGATACAAGTTTACAAAATATTTGCATCTGACAGTAATACAGAGATGAAATACTTTATAGTGACCATGGAAGAGTAACTAGAGGACATGATAAGAAAAATAAAAAGAAGCCATGCCATCTTATCTAAGAAAGTACTCTTTCAGTAAAGAGTTTTATTTTTGGAATGACTTGCCACAGGAGATTGTTACTGTGATTCTCTGTTAAATTAAAAGGGGCTAGATAGATATATGGATGGTTTGGGTATTATATAGAATATCTGACTAAGCCAAATTGGCGTATATAATTTTTTGGAACAACAGATCTACCTTGATTAAGCCTAACAGCAGTTTTTTAGTGGGTGATGGTTCATTGATTATTGCATGTGTAATAGGGTTTAGTTTTACTTTTATCTATGCATGAATGAACTGATAACTAGGATGGGATAGACCTAGTCTTTCGTGCATGTATTAGTATTGTTATTATTTGTTTGGACTGGGACAGTCTCGATAGGCCCTTGTGGCTTCTAACTGTCTCTATTTTCCTATGTTCCTATGTAATGATGCCAAGAATAAATACTTCATTTATAAGGCTTTATTCTTCTAATAATCACACCCTGTTATAATAATACTATATAGATTAATAAATATAATAAACATAACTAGATCACAATAGTAACTTTATCCTATTTACACACCTGAGTCAAATTCAACAGAAGTTATGGAATTGACTCAACCTAGAAAAAGCATAAGAAAATACAGATCTTAATTTAGTTGGTTGCAAATTTATATCAATATATATATATATATCCTAAAAAATATTAATTTCTTTAAAAAAAATTTAATATAAGAAATGTTAAAATTATTATTTATTCCATAAAGAAAATATTAACTGTGTTGAAAAAAGTAAATATAAAAGCTAATGAAAAATAAGTTTTTATACAGTATGCAGGCTTTAGTAAAATAATGGGCTAGAACATGAAATTAAAATAAAATGGTTAAACCTCTCATTGAAGGATATGATTGTGCTACTAATAATCACCTAGTTCCTAAGCTATTTCAAAAGTGCACCACCTAGTTCCTCATATTGAATATTATCGAGCTTTAAAAACAGTCACTCTCTTTTGTTATATATTCTTCTGATCAACCTGTTAAGGTGTAATATGAAACATCATGTTAACATTGTGATTCTAAATTTTAAATCTTTCCTCTCCAATGGAATTTCCTATTTGCAGAAAGCTTTTCCAGTTCCCCCAGTCTCTCCATATAACTCTTTCTTAGATTGAGTCAAACTTTGTGCACTGTATTAATTGCCTCATGTAACTTCAATATTTTTAAGTTACCTTAACCATTTTAAAAATATAAAAAAAGTGCTGACAAAAGAGAACCAATTGATATTGTATATATCGTATATAATGTATTCCATAAAAGATTGATGTACAAGTTTTCTCTTATAGTTTAGGTGGGTTGTACAAAACTGGATATAGGAATGGTTGAAGAACAGGAGACAATGTGTAGTATTAAATGACTAAATCATTATGGGAACTGATATAGAATGTCATTCATTGTAATTCTGTGCTAGACTTTCTTCCATTCCTAATCAATTCATTCCAATACTTTTGATAGGTAATGAAATATATAGTGTTTAAGATTGCTGATGACACTAAGCTGGCCTGTCATTTTAAAAATATTGAATGTATAAAGGTTTAATGTAATTTAATTAAACTTCATGGTTGGACTGTGAAGTGACAAATGAATTTTAATAATAAGAGCAAGATTCTTCGCCTCCTATTCTAATAAAATTTTCATATGAAATATATGGGGAATGGCTTGAATCTGTGGAAACAAAATGAATTTGGGTGTAATCATCAGTAATTGAAATTGGCAGAGTAGCATTTAGAAGCTAGGAGTAAAGCTAACAATGTTATATATATATATATATATATATATATATACTATATATATATATATATATATATATATATATATATATATATATATAATATATGGCTTAGGTGGAGATTGTTTCTGAGTTTCGATATTTTTTATATCAATATTTTTTTATGTCGATATTTATTTTAATCGATATTTTATACCTATAATTAGCCCTAGGCTACTATGTCGTGCAAACGTTCTTGTGTACGTTAGGTCTCTTTTACGGCAAATTCTTGTGTAGGTTAGGCCTCTTTTTATGGCAACTTCGGTAGTTCAGGTTATGATAAGTCGAATTAGGTTCTGCTAGAAAAGTAAGTAATAATAATTGTGTGTATGTCTAGTAATGTACCTGTGGCAACTCTCTTGTTTACGATAGGCTTCTCCGATATTTTTGATTTTCGATATTTTTTAACAATCGAAACAGAAACAATCTCCACTTTACCATATATATATATATATATATATATATATATATATTATATATATATATATATATATATATATATATATATATATATATACCTGAACTACCGAATTGCCGTAAAAAGAGGCCTAACCTACACAAGAATTTGCCGTAAAAGAGACCTAACGTACACAAGAACGTTTGCACGACATAGTAGCCTAGGGCTAATTATAGGTATAAAAAGTATCGATTAAAATAAAATATCGACATAAAAAATATCATAAAAAAAATATAAAAAAAATCTCCACCTAAGCCATATATATATATATATATATATATATATATATATAATATATATATATATATATATATATAGTGATGGCATCCTCATAAAAATTCAACATCCGCATTCGCATTTTCGAAAATTTAACATCCTCATCCGCACTTTAAAATTCAACATCCGCATCCGAACTTTCAAATTCAATATCCGCATCCGCACTTCCACAAAATTCGACATCTACATCCGCAAATTAGAAAAATATGACATCTGATCAATCACTAATATATACTGGTATATATATATTATATATATATATATATATATATATATATATATATATATATATATATATATATATATATATATATATATAATATATATAATAGATGTCTTTTCTGCTCCTTCAAAACTTAACACTAGAAGGCGTACAGTCCTAATGGTATCCTTCCTGTAGTTCTCAAAACTTATGCTTCAGAGCTTGCACCCTTCCTTGGTAAACTATTTCGTCTATTTCTTTCTACTTCAACCTTCCCTTCTTACTGGAAACGTGCGCTCATTCAGCCTGTGCCGAAAAGGGGGACCCTCTCAACCCTCTAACTATCGTCTTAAAATTTCTTTAACCAATATTGCTATGAACAATCCACAATGAAAGAATAAGGAAGATGTATAAATGGAAGAAGGGTAAAAAGAGAGGAGGAGGGTGTGCTAAAATGGTTTGGACATATGTGTAGAATGAATGAGGACAGAATGGTGGGCAAGGTACTAAGATCCGATGTGGATAAGGGTAGGGGGAAGGGAAGGCCGAAGTGGAGATGGATGGAGTGAGAGAGATTTTGATGGAAGTAATTTGAGTTTAGAAGAGGGTAGAAGATTTGTGGAGACAGAGAGAGATGGGGGCGGTGGTGAAAGGGGTTGAAAGGTAAGAATAGGTATGTTTGTAAGGGAATTGTGGCGGGTACCACCCCATGAAAGTGAGAAAGGTGATCATGAAATATACGGTATATATATATATATATATATATATTATATATATATATATATATATATATATATATATATATATATATATATTATATATATATATATATATATATATATATATATATATATATATATATATATATATATATATATATATATATATATATATATATATATATATATATATATATATATATATATATCATCATCATCATCATCACCGTCCAAACCGGTAGGCTCGCGCCTGTCGGGTGCTACTCCTCCAAATTTCTCCACGCATTTCTGTCCTCAAACATTCGGTTGTCTTCCACCTCTTCCAGTGTCTTGTTCCTTCGTGTATGTTATATATATATATATATATATATATATATATATATATATATATATATATATATATAATATATATATATATATATATATATATATATAATATATTATATTATATATATATATATATTATTCATCAAAATTAACATCCGCATCTTTCGAAAATTCAACATCCGCATCCGCATCCCCTTTCGAAAATTCAACATCCGCATCCGAAAATCAACATCCGCATCTTCACTTCTCCAAAATTCGATATCCGCATCCGCAAATTAGGAAAAATGACATCCGATCCATCACTAATATATATATATATATATATATATATATATATATATATATATATATATAATATATATATATATATATATATATATATATATATATATATATATACCGGTATATATTATAAAATTAATGTCTGCTATTTTCTATATAAAAATAGTCTGTGAGAGTTTTAGAACACTAAAAAAACTGTCTGCGAATAATGGATTCAACCTTTGACCTTGTTGCCTTTTGTCCGAATTGTGGTTGGGGAGGTTCTTTGGGATTGACGTCATGACTGTAGATCATGAGCTGTTCCAATGTGATTTTCTTTTGTATCGCCATGGCTTAGTGGATAAGGCATAAGACTGCCATCTTAAAGGTCTCTGGTTCGAGTCCAATAGCAGACATTTTCTATATAGAAATAGTCTGTGAGAGGTTTAGCAGACTAAAAAGCTGTTTTATAACTGCAAATAATGGATTTAACCTTTGACCTCATTGCCCTTTGCCCGAGTTGCTGTTGGGGAGGGCCTTTGGGATTGATGTCATGACTGTAGATCATGAGCAGTTCCAATGCGATTTTCTTTTGTATCGCCGTGGCCTAGTGGATAATGCATAAGACTACCATCTTAAAGGTAGGTGGTTCGAGTCCAATAGCAAACATTAATTTTCTAAATAGAAATACTCTGTGAGAGTTTTAGCAGACTAAAAACTATTTTATATATATATATAATATATATATATATATATATATATATATATATATATATATATATATATATATATATATATATATATATATATATATATATATTATATATAAGGACTGATCAGGGCTGGAATTTGGCTGGGGCCAGGGCTCTGGCTGGGGTTCCGAAAAATTTATAGAGGTCAAAAGTATTGAAATTTTAGGTTAAGAAAATTAGATATAAATTTAATTGAGGTTTACTTAATTAAAAGGAAGGAATAGAATAGCCAACATTTCACTTAAATTAATGATTGTATGCATGTTCTCAAAAAAAAATTCAGAAAATTAGATTTTGTATAATAAAAGTTTAAAAAAAGTACAAAAATTTTTGAATTTTTTTTTTTTACCCAATTCGCAATAGTAATTCAACAGGTTTACCCTAAGGTAAAGTTTGAAAAAAATGTAAGATTTAAAATTATCAATATAACCTGTATTTATACATATCATTGTTATTTTATAGCTATGTATCAAACTTGTATCATTTAGGTACATTATTTCAAAATTATTTTGTTTATACTTTCAGTCATTATGGCTAAAAGATCAGCTTCAGCAGTATGGGAGTACTTTGCAATGTTTCAGGATAGGCTCAAAATAGCTAAATGTAACATCTGCGATCAGGAAATTAGAAGAGGATCTTTTGAGTGCCCCAAGTAAAAAATTTTTAACCAAATATTTATGGGGCATCTAAAATCAAAACATAAAGATGAGTATTCACTAGTAGAAAAGGAGTGGTCAAAAGGAAAAAATAAAAAACAAAAAAAAAAAATTGTAATTTTCTTATATTTCATTTGAAAAATAATTTTTATTATTTGACTGATTGAGCTGAAATTTTCAGGGTATATGCATTTTTTCCTGAAGTTCTAACTTGATTTTGAGCATTTTTCTGAGTCTGTAATTGTTTGAAAGTTATTTGGACCTAAATTTGAAAAAAAAAAAAAAAAAAAAAAAAAAATGAATAGTGATGGTCAAACCACTGGTCTATATGAGCTGAAAATTTAACTGAATAATCTTAGCCTCAATTTTTTGCATTAGTGGGAACAGATTTTTGATATCACTTCTAGATAAAAAGTTAAAGCACTTGAAATTTTTTTTTTGGCAAAAATTTTACCCTTCCGGTGAAAAAAATTATTTTAAAAAAAAAAATTACCTATTAATTTTTTTATTTATGGATATTGTATTGAGAAAGGACTGGGTTACAACTTTTTTTTTAGTGCATTATTAAATGCTATTTGTTTGAAGCTAGATATAGCCTCTCAAACTTTAGGAATTTTTGAAATTTGGTCAAAAGTGGGCTTTTTTTAGAGGCTATATCTCGAAACCAATGAATTGCATCGAATAAAGCATAGAGAGGAATTTGTAGCCCCATCCCTTCTCTATACACTACCAAAAATAAGAAATGTTATAGGATTTTTTTTTTTTTTTAAATATATTTTTCGATAGTTGGTAGTTTTGGTCTTATAACATTTTTTTTGTAACTCTGTAACAACTGTTAGAAGCTTTTGTAGCCCATAGAATTCCGAACATAAAGTCCAAATTTCAGATAATTCCAAAAAGTGGTTTGACCCCACCATTCATTTGAAAAAGGGTCAAATTTCTACAAAAACCAAAAAAAAATTTTTTTTGACCATTATAGACTCAGGAAAACGCTATAAATGTTTTTTTTTTCACCTGGAAAAAGCTATGTACACTGAAAATTTCAGGAGAATCAGCTGAAAATTAATTTTTTGAAATTTGACTGCCCTTTTAATAAATAATAAATAAATTTGCCTTTTTAACCCTGGCAAGCAAATTCCACTTTTTCCTGATTTTTAGTCAGGGCTGGGGCTGAGGCCAGTAAAAAAGGCAAGGGCCCCAGTCAGTCCATATATATATATATATATATATATATATATATATATATATATATATATATATATATATATATATATATATATATATATATATATATATATATATATATAAGCAAACTATAAAAATAAAACTAAGGTGGTGATCATTAAACTCCATAATGTTTATGTTAGACCATTGATTGAATTTTGGCTCATTATCTAAGGGAAAATATTTATATGATGGAGCTAGTACAGCACATAGGAACAAATATGATATTTGGATTTGAAATTCGAGAGTAACAAGGATGACTGAAAGAACAGGGGATGTTTTTTTGTAGGAAGATTTCTCAATTTAAAGGGGACATGATTAGTTTTCAAA
>SEYY01000991.1:15000-16856 GCA_009176605.1 Armadillidium nasatum
CTACTATGATTTGGACTGGGATGTTGAACTACGGATGGTTATGTAATAAATAATAATATAATAAACTGGTGTTTCTGTATATGTTTTGTACCTACCTTAACAATAGTTGAGGGATGATTATAATGCAAATTATAATCCAAATATGTTATTTTGGAACACTGAACATTAAAAAAAAAATTCATTTTGAATTTAAATCAATTTGCGCCTTTCAATGGGAATCAAAAAACAATCCTTCGAATCTTTTTTCAATTCCTCCAAATATCCATTGACCCTTCTCAACAAAATCTGCGCTTATTATACTTTCTTTTTCCAAATAACGATTCCTCTTTGCTGCAAATTGCATTTATATCTTTAACAATCATGTTTGTGTATGAAAACTTAACTGTGAACTTCACACTATAAAAGCAAATTCCTTACTAATGACGATTATTAATTATATTTAATTGAAAGAAATTTTGAAACATCAATAGAAATATCGATATATCAATAGCAAAATTTCAATAGTGAAAAGCTCGAACAACTTCTTAACTATATATATATATATATATATATATATATATATATATATATATATATATATATATATATATATATATATATATATATATATATATATATATATATATATATATATATATATATATATATATATATATATATATATATATATATATATATATATATATATATATATATATATATATATATATATATATATATATATATATATATATATATATGATGGCATCCGCATTCGCGGAGCATCCTCATCAAAATTAACATCTGCATCCGCATTTTCGAAAATTCAATCATTCAACATCCGCATCCGCACTTTCGAAAATTCAACATCCGCATCCGCATTTGCACTTTCGAAAATTCAACATCCGCATCCGCATTTGACAAAAATTCAATATCCGCATCCGCAAATGAGAAAATGACATGCGATCAATCACTAATTATATATATATATATATATATATATATATATATATATATATATATATATATATATATATATATATATATATATATATATATATATATATATATATATATATATATATATATATATATATATATATATATATTTTTTTTTTTTTTTTTTTTTTTTTTTTTTTTTTTTTTTTTTTTTTTACAGAAACGCCACCATTCACGGGCAGAGCCCTTTTCAAGGAGGGGGCACACACAAAGTGAAGAAAAACTCACTCAAACACACACCTACCGCACATCTCTCAGGTGGGCACAGACTGAAGCCTTGAAGAGTGAAAGATTAAATACAGGAGGAAAAATAGATGAAGGTAGAGAGTTCCACAGAACAGAGGTGGCTGGAAAGAAGGAGGCACCACAACGGGCTAGCCTGGGGTTTCCTACATCAACACAAAATTTGTGTGAAAAAAGGGCACCCCTTGTGCAACGAGGGTGACGCAACGGTGGAGGAATGCGGGAGGCCAATTCCCTCGAGCATCTGCCATTGTAGTACCTATAGAAAAGGGATAGTGCTCCAACGTCACGTTGCAGAGATAGGGGGTCAAGAGAGCTTGAAAGTAGGGGACAGTAAATTAATCTTTTAGCTTTAGACTCAACCCTATCCAAAAGAGAAGAGGAGCCGGAGCCCCCCCAAATATGAGAACAGTACTCCATACAAGGGCGAATAAGACCCGTATATATTTGAAGTAACTGCTCAGAAGAAAAAAATTCTCGCAACCTGAACAAGATTCCCAGCTTCTTAGAGGCCGCTTTAGCAACCATTGTGATATGTGGTTTCCAAGACAATTTATTGTTTATGTTAAGACCAAGAATGTTAATGTTATTTACAGGTGAGACGGGAGAACCATCGAAGAGGATAGGAAAGTTGG
>SEYY01000991.1:16956-56956 GCA_009176605.1 Armadillidium nasatum
TATTATTATTATTATACTCTTACACCATATACCGAATGATGGGTGGTGTCGGCTGCAGAAATTATTCATATTCCTGCAACCTATGTGGGAAGAGAGAAAAAACTGATTATAAAGGTTCCCAGCCTCTATTACTAATTGCTCTTACTGCGTCGAAATGGCCACCATGCTTATATATATATATATATATATATATATATATATATATATATATATATATATATATATATATATATATATATATATATATATATATATATATATATATATTCCATACAGAGATTAAATTTATGAAAATACTTTTCCATTTTGAATTATTCCCAAAGTTTCAAGTGGACAAAAGAATTAACGAGTATCTCACTAATATCTTCAGACCCAACCTTCATTTTCCTACTGTACTCTAACAAAAAATATACTTAAAACTTCCGTATATAGGATCACTTACATCTCAATTTAATAGAAAATATTCTTACTTTAATTGAAGCTACATTCCCCTAATGCCAATTCATTCTTATAAATTAAAACTCCCTCTCAGTTTAAAGGTTCTTCACACACAAGGAGTCTATCCTAATGCTTCTCAGATCTTCATTAATTTATTTATTTAAGTGTGTCAGCTGTAATGCGGCGTATGTAGGCCAAACTGGTCTTCAATTAAAAGTGAGGATTGATAAGCTTATAGGAAGTTTCCTTTCAGTACTGCCCTTCCATCTTTGCTCTCCTGTACACTTTGGCCATAAAAGACCATGGATAACCACCTTTTTTATTATTCTAATTTCTCAATTCTTCAGCATGCATCCCCCTTCTTGATCGTTGAATTTTGAAGTTTTATATATAAAAACTCATTGCCCATCTATAAATGATCAAGCTTCTTCTATTGTCCTTTTCACTCAATAATGAAGTCCTTTTTCATAAAATAGTCCAGCCTTTTTATTTTTATTTTATTTTTATGTTTTCATTATTAATATTATTTCTTTACTTTATATTTTATTGCAATTATTATTATTTTAAATATCTTATATATATAGTTAATGAATTTATATTTGATCGTATCTTAAAATAGAAATTTGTTAAATTATAGTTTGTGCTGAAGACGAACCGAGACACGATGTGAAACCTTCACAGTGCATTAAATGAGTATGTGGAAACCCTTAGTACTTGCTTTGATCTTTCTAATTAGATTAAGGTTCACTAGGAAAGAAGCTATCTTAACTTTTATATTATATATATATATATATATATATATATATATATATATATATATATATATATATATATATATATATATATATATATATATATAATATATATATATATATATATATATATATATTATTTGCGTCTTATGGGCAAAGGCCAGAGGCCTACTAAAATTCCACCAGAGTTAGGGTGAAAGTCGGGAACATGGTCAAATTAAAGGCCGACATGACCTGATACACGGCGCTTGAAGGTGTATAATAGGAAAGTTGGAAAAATAGATGAAGGAAGTTTGTTCCAGACCATTTAGAGTACATGTAAGATTGAGCATAGCGGTTAAGTCTGTGGTCAGAGAGTTGAACAGAGAAAGGATGAGAGTGTGTAGAAAGACGAGTCGCACTAGCCCTTCTCAATGGAGGAGGTATGCGACGAGAGAGTTCAGAAGAGCAGTGTCCATTGTAATAGCGATAGTATAGAGACTATGACGCAACAATTCGACGGGCAGAAAGAGATTGGAGAGAATTAGTGAGAGCAGGAGAGTTGATAAGGCGAAAAGGCCTAGACTCCACCTTTTCCAGGAGAGCTGTATGAGTGGAACCACCCCAGATGTGTGACGCGTACTCCATACAGAGGCGAACAATACCCCTATACAGAGCAAGCAACTGGGGTGGACTGAAGAAATGCAGAATGAAAGACTGAAGAATGAAAGAAAATGCAGAACACCCAACCTCTTAGAAGCTTGTTTAGAAAGAGAAATAATATGATCTTTCCAAGAAAGATCACTAGAAAAAGAAACACCAAAAATATTAAGGAGAGATGAAAGTTTGAGTTGTGTGTTTTCGAAGAAATCATAGTTGTGTATAAGATTGTGTCGAGTAGAGAGATGGAGGAATTGAGTTTTTGAGGTATTGAAAACGACCATGTTTTCTCTGCCCCAATTTGAAATGCGAGATAGATCAGAGGTTAGTTGCTCTAAGGCCACCCTCTTTGCTTCTATTAACTGTTGTTTGGAGGGGCGCCTTTCAAAATGAAAAGAATAATAAAGGGTGAAGTCATCAGCATAGGAGTGGATAGGAGATGAAGTAATAGAGAGAAGGTCATTATTGAAAATCAGAAAAAGTGTTTGGAATAGAATAGATCCTTGAGGAACACCACTATTAATGGATTTATAGGATGAACGGTGGCCGTCTACAACAGTTGCTATAGAACGACCAGAAAGGAAATCAGGGAGAAGGCCATCTAGAGAGAAAGATAGATTCCGAAAGAGGGAATTTAGAGTAACAATATAATAATAGTAACCAAATTTGATAAATAAAAGTTGCTTTAATTTTATCCTTTAGGTTTTTCACAGTTTTCTCAATTTTTCCCAGTTTATAAAGTTTAAAACAAAAAAAAATATATATATATATATATATATATATATATATATATATATATATATATATATATATATATATATATATATATATATATATATATATATATATATATATATATGAACCGACGGGGGCACCGGCCCCGGCCATTTTTACTGACCCCGGCCCCGGCTAAAAATCAGGGAAAACCGGGGTTTGCCAGCCGAGGTTTAAAAGGCAAATTTATACAAAAAAAAAAAAATTTTAAATTTTCAGCCGATTCTGCTGAAACTTTCAGTGTATATAGATTTTTTACCGGTAAGAAAAGTCCATTTCTAGCGTTTTTCCGAGTCTATTACGGTTAAAAGTTTTTTTTTTTTTTTTTTTTTTTTTTTTTTTTTTTTTTTTTTTTTTGTGGAAATTTTACCCTTTTTCAATAGAATGGCGGTGCCAAACCACTTTTTAGAATGATCTGAAAGTTGGACTATTTATTCAAAATTATATGGGCTACAAAAGCCTTTAATAGACTTTTGTTCCCAGAGTTATAGAAAAAATGTTATAAGCCAAAAACTGACCAACTATAGAAAAAAAAAATTTTTGAACTAAAAAAATCCACCTTTTCAGACAAAATCTTTTTTAAAAAAATACAACTCTAACATTTCCTATTTTTGGTGTGTATAGAGGAGGGGTGGGGCTACAAATTCCTCTATGTACTTTATTCGATGAGATTCGTTGGTTTTGAGATATAGCCTTCAAAAAGGTCCATTTTTGGCCAAATTTCAAAAATTCCCAAAGTTTGAGAGGCTATATCTCGCTTCAAACAAAGGGCATTTAAAAATGCACTAAATAAAAATTGTTGCCCTGTTCCTCTTCTAAACAATATTCACAAATAAAAAAAAAATAGGTAGCTTTTTTTTTTAAATAATTTTTTCCTCCAGAAGGGTACGATTTTTGCAAATTTTTTTTCAAGTGCTTATAACTTTTTTCTAGATGTGATATCAAAAATCTATTCCCACCAATGCAAGAAATTGGGGCAAAGGTATTCAGTTAAATTTTCAGCTCATGTGGACCAGTGGTTTGACCCATTATTCATTTTTTTTCAACTTTGGGTCCAAATAAGTTTCAAACCGTTATAGACTCAAAAAAATGCTCGAAATCAACTCAGAACTTCGTGAAAAAATTCACATACTTTGAAAATTTCAGCTCAATCAGTCAAATAATAAAAAAAAAATTCAAACAAAATATAAGAAAATTAAGATTTTTTTTTTTTTCTTTGTTTCTTTTGACCGCTCCTTTTCTGCTAGTGAATGTTCATCTTGTGTTTTGATTTTAGATACTCCAAAAAGATTTGGTTGAAATTTTTTTTTACTTGTAGCACCCGGTGATTCTCTTCTAATTTTCTGACTGCAGATGTTACATTTAGCTATTTCGAGCCTATCCTGAAACATTGTAAAGTATTCAAATACTGCAGAAGCTGAACTTTTAGCCATATTGACTGAAAGTATAAACAAAATAATAATTTTTAAATAATGCAGCTAAATGATAAAAGTTTGATAAATAGCAATAAAATAACAATATGTATAAATACAGGTTAAATTGATAATTTTATATCTTACATTTTTTCAAACTTTACCTTTGGGTCTTACCTAGGTAAACGTGTTAAATCACTATTATGAATTAGAATAATTTTTTTTTTTTAATTTTTGTACTTTTTTTAAACTTTAAATATACAAAACTGTAATTTTCTGATTTTTTTTTTAGAGAAAATGCATATAATCATTAATTTAAGTGAATGTTGCCTATTCTACTCCTTCCTTACAATTAAATAAACCTTATATCTAATTTTCTTAACCTAAAATTTCAGTGCTTTTGACCTCTTTACAAATTTTAGGTAACCCCGGCCAAATTTGGGTGACCCTGGCCCCGGCCAAATTCCAGCCCCGGTCGGTCCCTATATATATATATATATATATATATATATATATATATATATATATATATATATATATATATATATATATATATATATATATATATATATATATATATATATAGAGAGAGAGAGAGAGAGAGAGAGACTTCTCCCATTCCTAAAACCGGTTCCAGTAGGGTGTATTGGTATTTTATAGTACATGCCCAATCGTCATCAGTCACCAACATGGCTTGGTCGTGTGCATGTCGTGATTTTGCTGTCGAACGTGTTTTTCACAACCACCTTTCGTGATCGCCTGGCAGAGGGTCTTTCAAAGATGTTTCGGTATTCCAAAGAACCAAAACTTCCTAGATCCGAAAATCATCCTACAGTGGGTTGAAAATTTCAGGGCAGTAGGCTTATTTAATAAGAAAACCACCTGGTCGACCTAGGAACACTCGTACGACTGTAAATATTGAAACACTGAGCCGATCTACTGTACTGTCTTCGAGACGTTCTGCACGGAGTCATGTATTAGCTATAGTGATTCTCTAAAACTGCAAGGAGAATCTTACATTAAGACCTCCACTTCCATTCCATTTAAAATGATGGTTGTGCAAGAACGCAATGCGACAGACTGGTTAGGCTGCTGGAATTATGCGAGAATATTCTTTAACATGTTCGGGAAGATGCTCTATTACTATACTTTTAATATTTAAAATCCTATCTATTACTACAGTTTCCCTACTGGTCAGAAGATAACCCTCGCATGCTACACGAAAAAATCGTTGAACTCCGAGACATTGACTGTGTCGAGCGTTGTTGCCTGATATTGACATCATGGGCCTTTATTTCTTAGAAGAGGGTGGTGGTGATCTTTATTTTGGAAAATAAAGGAATGGGTAGGGAAAATAAAATATTTCGAAAAATAATGAACACGTGGGAGAAGATAAAGAAGTTTTTCTCAGTCTCAACATGCGATAGTCGATCCCGGAGGAGAAAAGCTTTCCTTATCTTCCTGCAAGTGTTCTTTATTTTCCTTTCCAATTTATTTATTATGGATATTTGCAATGCTAAAATAATATATATATATATATATATATATATATATATATATATATATATATATATATATATATATATATATATATATATATATATATATATATATATATATATATATATATATATATATATATAGAAACTACCAAGCTTAACAGCAAGTAGATCGACTGTAAATATTTGCAACAATAATAGCCATTTTAGCAGTTGATTTTCACATATTTCCAAGAAGGTAAAGAAAATTATAATTATATTATATATATATATATATATATATATATATATATATATATATATATATATATATATATATATATATATATATATATATATATATATATATATATATATATATATATATATATATATATATATATATATATATATATATATATATATATATATATATATATATATATATATATATATATATATATATATATATATATATATATATATATATATATATAATATATATATATATATATATACACACACTAAAGCAAAATTAATGCACCATGTACAATTTATGTTATGAATGTTAGCATGGGAGGTCCCGACGACATTGTAGAGTAATGGGAGCGCCTTTGTGCGGAGGTGTGTGCCCACGTTTGAGTAAGTAATATGGAGAGGTTATGACGGAGTTTGGCACATGACGACTGGGTGGCAATCACAACACTGGCAGCTGAAGGGTACGTTAAACGCCAACTGGGCCAGCTGTTCGGGGTTTCCCATACAATTATCGGAAGGGTCCTATAGAGGTACGAGTTGATACATGCTCACTCCAGGTTTCCTGGCCAAGGTAGGCCACGGGTAACAACAGCCGTAGAGGACAGATATGTACTGTTGATGGCAGCTCGCCATCAACATGCAACACCACGTGACCATCGTGCCGAGATGCAGGCTCTCCATCAGACCCTTGTTAGCATGAATACCATTCGACGTCACCTCGCGGAACATGGATACCACCCACAAAGGCCGGCAAGAGGGCCCCCGCTCACCAGGGAGCACCGAAGAGCAAGGATGGCTTTCACACAACACCGCCTACACTGGCAGCCCCATGATTGGACGAGTATCTTATTTACGAACTTGTGCCGATTTAATCTGCACAGCCACGACGGACGTTCCAGGGTTTATCGGAGGCGTCATGAGCGCTATGTGGCATGTGGAGTGCAAGAGATACTGTTCTTCGTTGGTGGATCCGTTATGGTTTGGGGGGGTATGTCTTTCCATGCCCACAATGAGTTACACGTCTTCGATACAGGGTACCTCACCAGGCAACGATACATACCGGACATACTCGAACCGTACGTCGTACCATTTGACCCCTACATCGATGAAACCTTCGTCCTCATGCAGAATAACTCCAGACCGCAAGTGGTCAGATGTGTTAGTGATTACCTCAACACGGTAGGGATTCGAACATTGGACTGGTCCGCTTACAGTCTCGACCTAAACCCCATCGAGCATCTGTAGTACAAACTGAAAAGGCAGCTGCGACGGCTACAGCACCAAGCCACACAGCCTTAACGACCTGCAACGAACGGTTGTACGTTTATGGGAGGAACTGCCACAGGAAACCATCCAGGATCTCATCTCCAGCATGCATCAACGGTGTTTAGCTGTCATACGTGCAAGGCGAGATCACAAGGTACTGACGGCCAGGGATAGGTGGAATGCACATACTCCCTGCAGGTTTGCACCGCACCCTTCTTATATGCCACGGTATCCCAAGTCCCCGGGGGTTTTCACGGTGGGGCACCCCATTATGTATAACCATGTGCTGAATATTAACAATGTTACTATCCGTTTCGTATGTTTCAGTATCCTCCTAACTTGTTCCAGTGGTGCGTTAATTTTGCTCTTATATATATATATATATATATATATATATATATATATATATATATATATATATATATATATATATATATATATATATATATAAAATTATGGCCTTTATTTCTTAGAAGAGGGTGGTGGTGATCTTTATTTTGGAAAATAAAGGAATGGGTAGGGAAAATAAAATATTTCGAAAAATAATGAACACGTGGGAGAAGATAAAGAAGTTTTTCTCAGTCTCAACATGCGATAGTCGATCCCGGAGGAGAAAAGCTTTCCTTATCTTCCTGCAAGTGTTCTTTATTTTCCTTTCCTTATTCTTTCATTTCTAATCCTATCAATCCTTCTCAATTTATATATATCGCTCTCAAATCTTTCATCTCAAAGACATTGAAACTTTTTCTCGACCGAGCACTTATCATCTATGTTTCACATCCATACAATACAGAAGGTGAACACATACATTCAAACATTCTTATCTTTATTTCTTTCGAAATATTTCCTTTCTTCCATACTTTTCTTAGGCCCCCCAATACTTTCATTCCTTCTACCACTCTGTTCTTTATTCTTTTTCCGTCCCACCCTTACCTTTCACCCAACATTACTAGAGATTTGAATTCATTCACCTCCTCAAGTTTCCATTCTCACACTTCTACAAACCAATTCCTCCCTCCACATTTCCTCATCCCCACCTCCAATCCTCATAACTTTATTCTTCGCTGGATTGAATTTCAATCTCGTGTTTGCACATTTCCTTTCAAACTCTCTCACAAGTATTCTCATCTTTTCTCCAGATTCTGCCACCAACACATGCCGCATCATCTGCAAAAAGTAAAACATTCACTTCACATTCACCCTCCATATTTCTCAACGTAATTCTCTTCCCTTCTCTCTCCATTTTTCTAAGTAAACCATTCATCAATAGATTAAATAACATGGAGATATTACACACCCCTGTCTCAATCCCACTCCTATGCTAAACCAATCCGATAGTTCTCTCTTCACCCTCACTCTTGATCTACAATTCGCATATATATATATATATATATATATATATATATATATATATATATATATATATATATATATATATATATATATATATATATATATATATATATATATATATATATATATATATATATATATATATATATATATATATATATATATATATATATATATATATATATACGTGATGGATCGGATGTCATATTTTCAAATTTTGCGGATGCGGATGTCGAATTTTGGAGAAGTGCGGATGCGGATGTTGAATTTTTTGAAAGTGCGGATGCGGATGCGGATGTTGAATTTCCGAAAAGTGCGGATGCGGATGTTATATAATATAATATAATATATATAATATATATATATATATATATATATATATATATATATATATATATATATATATATATATATATATATATATATATATATATATATATATATATATATATATATATATATATATATATATATATATATATATATATATATATATATATATATATATATATATATATATATATATATATATATATATATATATATTTTAGATTTGCCAAAACAGAAAAGTATGGCTTTAGCTTAATGGATGTTGGAGCTGCTTGTTACCTTTTTATGAATGGTTTAACAGATTCCAGAAAAAAAGTCATTGACAAGGTTTGCTCATATATATATATATATATATATATATATATATATATATATATATATATATATATATATATATATATATATATATATATATATATATATATATATATATATATATATATATATATATTAGAAACTTTTTAAGAAAACTAAACACACTCATCCTCTAACAATATAACAATGGGAACCACTTTAAAAAATGATAAAAGATAAAAACTAAGACATTTTAATAAAGAATTAAAATGGAAATTGAAATAGGCTAAAACATGGGCATAACATTTCGAAGCTATTAGGCTTCCTTATTTGAACGCCTCTAAAAGAGGCATTCAAATATGGAAGCCTAATACCTTCCATTTTATTCTTTGTTAAAATGTCTTAGTGTTTTATCTTTTATCATTTTACAAAGTGGTATATATATATATATATATATATATATATATATATATATATATATATATATATATATATATATATATATATATATATATATATATATATATATATATATATATATATATATATATATATATATATATATATATATATATATATATAAAGTTCAAACATGAAAAAATACTAACAGCTCACATTCTGAATATATATAAAAAGTAATTAAAAATACTAATGCATTAAAATATTTAAAAGGGAGAAAGTTGACATTTCATCCTTATGCTAGAGGTCCTTCTCAAATTTTCTCAGTTTTGAGAAGGGTCTCTAGAGTGAGGCTGAAACATTAACTCTTTCCTTTTTAAATGTTTTAATGACTTAGTGGTTTTATATATATATATATATATATATATATATATATATATATATATATATATATATATATATATATATATATATATATATATATATATATATATATATATATATATATATATATATATATATATATATATATATATATATATATATATATATAAAGCTTTAATTTTTTTTTTTTTGGTGTGCATGTGTGATTGCATTTATTGCATTATGAAAGTCTTAATGAGTTAAAAGAAACCAGAACAAAGGTTTGTGTAAGTACTTCATTTGTGGTAGCATCATGATTGATGTTAAATTTTACATTTAGAATGGAAACCAGTGGAAATTTCACAGTCCTTTGGTGAGCACTGGACACAAAACCTATGAGGTCGGTTCTGATTTTAATTCACAGCAAGGTGACGAATCCATGGAACTGTAAATGCCTATAGAGGATTTTCTTGGACCGAGAAAATACAAATGGATTCACATGAGAATTGAAATAAAGAGAAAGGATAGTTGTTCTTAATGACTAAAAAAAAAAATCAGTTTCTTCATAGTGTCGCAATCCTCCTAACTTCACAATTTAGGACGACCCTTTGAAATTTCAGCTCTGTAGTTTGCTTGTATGCTAATAAAATTTTCCACCAATGGTTTATTACTGATTTATGACGTTCAGTGCTTGTTTACTAATTGCATTTTTGATATAAAAGAATTTAATATAATATAGATTCATTGGGATAAGTTATTATTTAAAAATAATATTTATGATTTCAAGATAAAATTATTGATGAACCTGTTATGGCGCCGAATACTAAATGAATATATTTTGAAGTTCATCAAGAAAATATGCTAATTGTACCTGTCTCTTAATACCAGGGCTCTTTAGCTTGTAAACTTTTACTTGGTATCTTCATTAAAATTTCAGCCTCCGACTTTGTCTTTACTATTTTAAAAAAAGGCTTCTTATTAAAATCATACGGATCTGCTTCTCCCAGAACTTTTATCAACTTTTTATTATTATTATTATTATTATTATTATTATTATTATTGTTATTATAATGATATTATTACAAAAATTTTCATGCTCCCAAAAAATATTATAGGAAATAAATTGCCAAGCCTGTCAAATGGTTGAAAATGACAGATACGGTAATGACATAGGATGTTCAAGAGAGATTTTTTAATGCTACTCTGGAACAAGGAATAGTAAAAACAAAGTAAAAGGATATTAATGATTAAAGTACCCCAAGAGATTCTTTATTTGATTGAAGAGATTATAAACGGTTGTTGATAAGACTCATTTTAAAACAAATGTAAAAATTTTGTTAACAATGGCAATTCATGTTCACAATCTTGTTTTGCGCACACATAACTTTCTTTAAAAGAATCCATATTTATTCAATGGGTTATAATATTTTAGTTTTGTAATTAAGATATTAAAGGAAACACATATGCAGTTAAAAGCAAAATTGTGCAAATAGTTTCAAAATTTGGCCAGATGTTAAATTTCATGTAAGAAAGGAACTTGAAGGAATATATAATATATATATATATATATATATATATATATATATATATATATATATATATATATATATATATATATATATATATATATATATATATATATATATATATATATATATATATATATATATATATATATATATATTACCTGTCATGGTAAGTTTCTCACTTTTTTTTATTTCCAGTATGGAGAGCGCCTAAGTACTCCAATTGGTAGTGTTGAGTAGAGAGGTAGCTTTGAGCTGTTGGTGAATACACATGTGATTTGTACCACTTGTTTGATGTGGATTTGATACATTGTGTTTGATCATTTGTTTCTACAGAGTTTAAAATTTTCGCAATAAATTTAAGCCCATATTTGGAATTATTTGTTTGATATTCATTTAATCTGGATTTGCAAAGTGAATTTTACTAGTAAGAAAGTTCCTGGTTTCCATTTCCAAAGGGCCTTTTTGAGATCTTGTTTTTAGTTTTCATAAGAAACCTCTGGTTGTTTATATTGTAAAATTTTCCTTCAATCCTTTTGCAAAAGTATTTCTTTGGAGCCAGATTTATATAATTAACGTTCGCAGGTAAGCTTTTAAAAATAATTTTATTTGCAATCATTTATTTTCTGCTTCATCCATTCTTTGTTTTCATCAGTGAAGTGGAATTTGAAAATATTTTATTTGATATAAGCTATTCTCTATAATATTATATATATATATATATATATATATATATATATATATATATATATATATATATATATATATATATATATATATATATATATATATATATATATATATATATTATATTATATATATAATATTAATTTAATTTTAATGTAGTAGAATAATATTATATAGTACTAATATTAATAATTATATAAAACTAATAATTTCTCTCCTCGTTATCAGTAAAAAATAGTTTTAATTAATTTTTTTTTTTTAAATAGGAATTATGTAAAAAGCATTTTGATTCTTGGTTCTCTTGGCATTCTAAGATGGACGTCAGTTAAACTCACAAACTACCAAGAACATGTTTCCGAATATGGAGTTCATTGCAATTTTTTCTTTACATTAGCGGCTATAAAGGTTTGTCAGGTTTCATATAACTTATGTTTTGAGTTATGTACCTTTTTTTATTAACTCCGTTTAATTATTTTAGTGATATATATATATATATATATATATATATATATATATATATATATATATATATATATATATATATATATATATATATATATATATATATATATATATATATATATATATATATATATATATATATATGTGTGTGTGTGTGTGAGAAAAATAATTTTTTTTATTCACGCTATCCAAAAAATTAATCAAACATTAGACAATAAATTAATAACTTTCAAGATTTTATACATCCTCAACATCGGCATTTAATAATTGCGGATGCGGAATCTGATATTGCAAAATCCTGAACTGCGGATGTAACACATCACTAACCTGTACATGAGTTTGGAGTTGGCATGTATGGTACACAGCATTCGAACTACGTTAATAGTTTAGTGGAGGATATATTGGGTACGTACCCGCAACCCTACCTAACAATGAGGGACACGCTGGCGCCAATGCACCAATCCGACACGGTTACATGGAATATATTAGGGTATACACTGATAACGAAAAGGTTAACATCACACTACAGTGGGATAATCAGCCACAACATATGTATACAAGCTTTATTTACGTTATTTATTAGGTTATCTCGGTTATTTATGTTACTGTTACAGAAGATGTTCGAAATGTTGTCCCTGCATTTCGATACAGCATTGGGGACGTCTTTGCAAGGATTGGCAGATTCTTTCAAACGTTCCAGTCGCATTGCGCAGTCGATTGCAGTCATCCTCAATCCTATGTAGTAACTGTTACTCACTATCTACCAGTAGTCCAATGGATTTAAATGGGGTGATTTTGGGGACCAGGCCATAGGACCTCCTCGACCAATCCAACATCTGCCAATCTCGCGGTTCATGTGACGCCTCAAACGGGGACAGAAATGTGCCGGCGTTCCATCGTGCATGAACCACATACGACGACGTGTTTGGAGGTCAATGTCATCGAGTATGTCTTGTAATTCAAGCTGCAAAAACCGGAGGTATGTTTGTCCGTTGAGATGTCCACGTATGATGTGTTGTTCACGAAGACGATCACCCACTACCCCTAACCACACTTTCAGTGTAAACCATTGCTGTTAGTGGGAGACATGTATTGCGTGGGGATTTGTGTCACACCACATATGGGTATTGTGGTGATTAGCAATGCCCTCCCGACCGAAGTTAGCTTCGTTAGTAAATAGTATGCGTCTTAAATGGTGTGGGTTTTTTGCAAGTCGCCCTTCCATCCATTCACAGAAGGTCTGTCTTAGAGAAAAGTCGGCGTCATTTAGACCCTGGATAGGTTGCAGGTAGTACGGACACAGTAATTGGCCATGTAATATCTGCCACACACCTCCTCCTCAGCGATCCTCCTTTTAGAGGTTTCCGGTGATTATTCCTCCCTCTGTAATACTCTAAGATCCATATCAGGTGTTATGATTAGTGACCTTCCTTATTGTCGTCTGTGTACGAAGCTTCCATGTCCATGAGACTATGGTAGACCCTAGTGAACGTGCGGCTATCTAGTTGGTGAAGGTGTGGGAACTTTGTTGTATACATGCGTGCAGCCCTCATAGCATTCCCGTCCGCTCTCCCGTACATGTAATGTATGTCCGCATACTACTCACTGTTAGTGTATGGTCCACCCATTGGCTACACAATACAACTTCACTCTGGATACAACTGACATGGCTTCATCCGAACATGTGCGTATAATACTTTCGTTTACCTCACGTAGGAAATTATAGTTACCTCTGTGTTGGTCTACAGCTGCCTGTGCACGATAACCCAACAACAGCTGCGTCTGAATGTATGCTATGTGGGCGTGTCTGATTGATGCACTGGTGACTTCAAGTCCCAATTTCCTAGGTTGGGTTGCACGTACAGTACAGAACCGAGTTCTATGTACTAAGGGGTATCCATAAGGAATATTACTAAATAATACTACTGATATGTACCGAAATAATAGGGTTATGTATGCATCATCGCTTGGCGATTTGTAAATTTGTTTCATAACCTATTAATCGGCTAAAATCTAATATACGGTACATTTTCAGCCCTATGTTTACGGATACAAATTTTTTCGAAGTTTGTACCAAAACTTATGAAACACCCTTTAATATATATATATATATATATATATATTATATATATATATATATATATATATATATATATATATATATATATATATATATATATATATATATATATATATATATATATATATATATATATATATATATATATATATATATATATGCAACTTATATTTCATCCCGGAATCGTGCAAAATCTATTCTCCGTAATACTAAAAACTCCTTTCTCCGCTTAAAATGCAACAATCTTTCTGGCTCTACATCCTCACACTCTTTCTGGCATTTTGCATAAAATGTCAACTCTAACTTTGCTTCTTCCTCTTTCCCTCCTTTAGTATCTTCTGACGGTACAACTGCCGTTTTGCCTTCTTCTAAAGCTGAACTCTTCGCTCAAACTTTTGCTTCTAATTTAACCTTAGACGATTCCGGAGCTGTTCCTTCTCCTCCAACCCCCTCCAACTCATTTATGCCTAAAATTATAATTTCTTCTAAAGACGTTATTTCTGCTCTCTCTGAGCTTAACACTAAGAAGGCGTACGGTCCTGACGGTATCCCTCCTGTGGTTCTCAAAACTTGTGCTTCCGAGCTTTTACCCTGCCTTGGTAAACTTTTTCGTCTATGTCTTTCTACTTCAACCTTCCCTTCTTGCTGGAAACGTGCGCTCATTCAGCCTGTGCCGAAGAAGGGGGACCCCTCTCAGCCCTCTAACTATCGTCCAATTTCTTTAACCTCCGTTCTTTCTAAAGTTTTCGAATCTATCCTTAACAGGAAGATTTGGAAACATCTCAATTCTTCTAATTTTATCTCTGATCGCCAGTATGGCTTTCGTAAGAAACGCTCTACTGGTGATCTCCTTTCCCTTCTCTCTGACTCTTGGTCCTCCGCTCTTCGGCATTTCGGTGAATCTTTTGCTGTCGCGCTAGACATATCGAAAGTTTTCGATAGAGTCTGTCGCAAAGCTTTGATTTCCAAACTTCCCTCTTTCGGAATCTATCCTTCTCTCTGTGACCTTCTCTCTGATTTCCTTTCCGGTCGTTCTATAGCAGCTGTTGTAGACGGCCACCGCTCTTCCTTTAAATCTATCAACAGTGGTGTTCCTCAAGGATCTGTCCTATCCCCAACACTTTTTCTACTATTCATTAATGATCTTCTCTCTGTTACTTCATCTCCTATCCACTCCTATGCTGATGACTCCACCCTTCATTACTCTTTTCAATTTGAAAGGCGCCCCTCTCAACAACAGTTACTAGACGCAAGGAGGGTTGCCTTGGAGCAGCTGACCTCTGATCTATCTCGTATTTCAAATTGGGGCAGAGAAAACATGGTTGTTTTCAATGCCACCAAAAACTCAATTCCTCCATCTCTCCACTCGACACAATCTTCCACACAACTATGATATCTTCTTCGAAAACACTCAACTCAGACCTTCATCTGTTCTTAATATTCTCGGTGTTTCCTTTTTCTCGTGATCTTTCTTGGAAAGATCACATTACCTCTCTTTCTAAACAAGCTTCTAAGAGGTTGGGTGTTCTGAGGCGCCTTCAGTATTTCTTCACTCCACCCCAGTTGCTTGCTCTGTATAGGGGTGTTGTTCGCCCCTGTATGGAGTATGCTTCACATATCTGGGGTGGTTCCACACATACAGCTCTCCTAGAGAAGGTGGAGTCTAGGGCATTTCGTCTCATCAACTCTCCTGCTCTTACTAACTCTCTTCAATCTCTTTCTGCCCGTCGAATTGTTGCGTCACTCTCTCTTTACTATCGCTATTACAATGGACACTGCTCTTCTGAACTCTCTCGTCGCATACCTCCTCCTCTGAGAAGGGCTCGTGCGACTCGACTTTCCACACAGTCTCATCCTTTCTCTGTCCAACTCTCTGACCCAGACTTAACCGCTATGCTCTGTCCTACATGTACTCTACTGGTAAAGTCTGGAACACACTCCCTTCTTCTATTTTTCCAACTTCCTATGACTTACACACCTTCAAACGTCGTGTATCGGGACATGTCGGCCTTTAGTTTGACCAGGCTTCTGTCTTTTCCCCCAACTCTGGTGGAATTTTGGTAGGCCTCTGGCCTTTGCCCACCAGAGGTGATATAAAAAAAAAATAAATATATATATATATATATATATATATTATATATATATATATATATATATATATATATATATATATATATATATATATATATATATATATATATATATATATTATATATATATATATATATATATATTCTGGTAGGCAAAGGTCAGAGACCTACCAAAATTTCCACCAGAGTTGGGAAAAAACTGGGAATCTGTTCAAGTTAAGGGTCGATATTTCCCGATACACGGCATTTGAAGGTGTTCAAGTTGTAGGAAGTTGTGAAAATAAGTTCCATATTTTACTGGAGAATACATATAAGATTGAGCATAGCGGTTAAGTCTGTGGTCAGAGAGTTGGACAGAGAAAGGATGAGAGTGAAAAGAAGACGTGTTACACGAGCCTTTCTCAGTGAAGGAGATATGTGATAGGTTAGTTCAGAAGAGCAGTGTCCATTGTAATACCGATAGTATAGAGAAAGTGACACAGCAATTCGACGGGCAGAAAGAAATGGAGAGAATTAGTGAGAGCGGAAGAGATAAAACAAAAAGCTATAGACTCATCTTTTCAAGGAGAGTTGTATGAGTGGAACCACCCCAGATGCGTGAGACGTACTCCACACAGGGGCGAAAAACTCTCCAATAAAGAGAAGCAACTGGGGTGGCGAGAAGGAATTACGAAGTCACTTCAAAACACTCAACCTTTTTAAAGCTTGTTTAGAAAGAGAATGTGATATTTCCAAGAAGGATCACGAGAGAAAGAAAACCGAGAATTTTAAGGAGAAATGAATGTTTAAGTTGTGCGTTTTCGAGGATATGTGGATGGTTGTGGAACTGAGTTTTCAAGGCTTTGAAAATTTTTTTTTTTAAGTTCACATCTCACGGGCATTGCCCTATTCGAGGAGAGGAACTTTTCTAGGTAATATATACCTAGGATCCCCAAGTGGGATCGAACCGGCGCCCTCAAGCACGTGAGTCAATCACTCTACCGTTTGAGCCATGGTAGACTATTTAGAATACGAGAAAGATCAGAGGTAAGGTCATTGCTCGATAGTAAATGCTATTAAATTATTGGCTTTAAAAGAACGAACAACCAGTTTCATGTATTTTACGAATATTTGGAAAAACAAGTCCTTACCTATTTCATTTTCAGGGTACACTATAAATCAACATGCATAGAAACAATGATAATTTTTAGAAAGAGTTCTGAAATCTAAAATGTACTTGTCTAAATTAATAGTTTTTTTAATATACTATATGGATCTGTCATAATTAGTAAATCATATGTAAGCAATTTAAAGATAATATTTATTTTTATATATTTTCTTTCAGCTTTTAAATCTCTTGGGATTCCATAAAATTACAAGGATGAAAAGAATTGTTATAGTCGTCAGTTTAGCCCTTATGCATCAATTATTCCTTAATAAAGGCCTTGAATGCTGGGTCATGTCGGATGAAATTCGTAGCGGATTTTTGTCAGCAAATAAAGAATGGTTTGTTTCGCTACCAGGAAATTTTTTAATTTACTTAATTGGAACTTTAGTTGGAGAGAACTTGTTCGATGATCATCAGTGGTAAGTAATGCCATTAAGTCTATAAATTTACTTTTTTTTCTCTCTCTCTCTCTCTCTCTCTTTTCACCCTCACTAAGGAAGAAGGAAGAAATTTATTTGTAAATTTCTCGATACTTGAAATGTTAATCCTGATTATGTATATTTTCAGAAAATATCATCACTTTTGTTTTAGAAGCTCTAGTTTGTAAGATGCTGTACATCGTTGCCTATTTTATGAATTTCTCATAACTAAATCATCATCATAATTAAATAGTAGCAACAATTTTGCGATGTGTTTTGTATGTGTGTTGTACATATACTAACCCCTGTATTATTTCCTGTTGTAGTTGTTGAAGTAACTTTATTACAAAGAAATGTTTAAATGATCTTGATGTGTTTTGTTGTATTTGTGGGGAGTAAACTTTCATTACATATAGAAAAACTTTTACTGATTCTTTAAACACAAGCTTATTTTGCTTATTTCAAAGTGCAATTAGAGGACCAAGATAAGTCATGGGCATCTTATGCCGTGTAAATTGTATACGGGCATGTACGCCAAAATATCAAGGAAAAAAGAATGGAGCCGAAATTTGGTATACCATTGGTATTGAGAGAACAATGAAGTCACATTGATGACTCATTTTATTTAGTGAATATAAAAGGCATCAGTATACTTAACTGGAGTAAAGGGGTGTATCCTGACACACACTCCACTGGATGACCTTTTGGACATTCTGATGAGATATTTGTATCATCATTCAGTCATCTTCTAGAGTTCCCTCAAGAAGAGGACGAGTCAGATGCAAAAGGATTTAGTTAACACGAATGAACAACTTCATTAGGGACTTTGCTTTCAAAGAAATCGTCTGAATTTACCAAAACTCTCGTTATATTGCAACAAAGAGAAAGATTACTTCCTTATTTTTCAAAAGAGAACGATTTTGTTTTCTGTAGCAATGTATAAGGATTGCTGATGTAACTTGGCATATCGGAATACACGCAAAGTAAATGGTGATTATTCGAAATTAACTCAAAATGGATCCTAAAATGTGTTTGCATAACAATAAGAGATGCATTTCAATCCCAACTGATTTCTCAGTGGTATGAGTGAAGAGCACGGGACAATCACTTCGGTTCTCGAAAGAACCACCACTAATGTGGATATGAAGATGGGGAATTTTCTTTGAGCTTGCAGGGCTGGTGCACCAAGTATTCATGCATTATATGAATTCGACATTAGAATTAAAATGAATCACTGGATGAGAAGACATGAGAAAACATGGTGCCTGGAGAAAATATCATAAAAGAACCTTTCGGTTAAGAAAAAAAAACACTTAGCAACCATCGAAACATCAAACAAGGTATGATGATAATTTGTAATGTCTTTGAGCAGAGATAGGACTGGTTTTGGTAGTATATGTGGAAATTTCCTGCACTAAAAATGAAAAACCGAAGCATTTATTTTCTGTGGACACATCTGCGAACTCATGAAAGACCTACTTTTCCAAGAATTCAGTGGAGAATATTGAGGTACGTTTTCATTGTTTTGTATGGATGTGAAGAATTTCCTTGAGAAATTTAAGAGTGATAACCACGATACACTCGTGGAGAATGTGCTCAATTCATTTTGGAAACTTTGCTGTAATATGAACATCAAACTGCATTACCTCCACTGTTATTGAAATAGTTTCTCTTACAACCTGGGTAATTGATCTAAGTGAAGAACAGGGTGAACGATTTCATAAAAAAACTAAGGATCATTGAGTAACTGTAACGTGGACAGTGTTTCTTACATGATAGATGATAACTGGTGGAGCTTACAACGCAGATGTCCAGGCACATTTCTTTGCATAACTTCTCAGAATCGCGCTTTATTAGAGTTGTCATAATGAAAAAATTTTCATGTTCATGTTTTATGCTTATTTAACTTATATATATATATATATATATATATATATATATATATATATATATATATATATATATATATATATATATATATATATATATATATATATATATATATATATATATATATATATATATATATATATATGGAGAAAAGTAATTTCATTTCATTGCATAATGAATATATACCTCAGTATATATGTGAACAGTTCTAACATCTCGGTCACCGAAAAAACTTTGTAAACTTGCAGAGTTTTGTTGTTGTTGTTTTTTTTTTTAAAGTTCTGCTTCACAGTGTAATTATAATTTATTTTCATTGAATGAAAAAGCAGACTATAGCATTATTTAAATTAACGTATATATATATATATATATATATATATATATATATATATATATATATATATATATATATATATATATATATATATATATATATATATATATATATATATATATATATATATATATATATATATAAGATTTAATTGTTTTACTGCAAGTGTAAAATATATTTTCTTCATTTGAAAGAAAACTTTAAAAATAAAATAGGATTTTGGAAAATTGTATTATAAATTAGTATTAATAAAATCTTATAGTATCAACACATTGCAGAAGTTATCATACTAACCCAGTTAGTACCCACTGCTGTTCAAAGTGTTTCTGGTTTATGTTACCAAAATCTTCCACTTTTAATGTGGTTTTAATTTTGGAACGTGCCAGTCATACGGATCTAAATCTACTTGAGGGGTAATTTTTATATAATCATGATATTGGAATTTAAACAGCCTCTTTGGTGTGAGTTGTTGTATTGATATAATAGAGAAACTAGTTTACTCTTTTTCACAAGATATCACGGCAAAACTTTTCATGTACAGATAGAATGATCGTCAGTAACAAATTCCTTTTGAACATTTTTCTCATTGTCAAAGAATTACAGTAGATCTACTTATGTTACTTTTCATTTAATCAATCCTTTAGTCTCAGCAAAGATGGACGCTTTCTATTGGGTTATAAATTCTCATTTCTTTTTGGTGAGTTACATTAACATTCACATTTCATCACAATAATATAGATATAAAAAATGCCGTGGTGTTGCTGACCTGTATTCAGTGTATCCTACGGATTTACATATGATTATGACTTTGAGAGTCGCCCAGCAATCGGGACGCAAACTTCCCAAAGATCTTCATGTTCAATTCCAAAAAAGTTTGCAGTCTTGTGCCAAAAGTAGCTAATTAGTCTCCCATACGTGAACCTCCCGCGTACGATAATAATTTTTTAGCGTTTTTACACTTATAATGTTTTGTTAGTTGTAAAACATTCATCATATAATCCTTCCCAATTGTCATTGTGGTTATCTTTGAAACTGTTACAGTTTGATTGGTAAGATGTGTATACTTTCCGAAAGCTTGGAGAACCATTTTGTGAGTTTCTGCGTTACAACGAAACAAAATTTATTTGTAAACATGCTATTCTCTAACATCATTCAAATTCACGTACGATAAAATAACAAAACAAATCTGACAATCCACAGAACATAAATGAGTTAACCAATCAGCAGGTTGCAGACTAGTTTATAAGTGAGGCAAACAACTTCGTAGCGATAAACTAAGCTGTAACTATTGGCTCGCAAAAATCAGACATATCGTATGCCATTTTCTCATACTCTAAACGTGTCTTTATAGCTCTTCAAACTCTATTAATCTAAGAGTCATTTTGCCTATATGATCCAAAAACATCACCGTCGACTCCACTTTCAGAAAAAAATTAAAATTTCTGCTGGGTCCCATCTCACATTGGTATCTTAAGAAGTGAACAAACAAATTCGGCGTTTCATGCAGTTATTTCAAAGAAATCTAGTAGAACTTACTTTCCAAAAGAAAAGCCCAACAGGTCCTCATCCCGTTAGTGATTGATATTCCCCTTAAGAATAATATGCTCTGATGCTGGAAAAACTTTTGGAAGGAAGGTGTCCGTGGCGTCAAGCTTCGCTTGTTAAACCCTTTGCGAGATTGGTTCCCTTACATGCCACTTGATCCAACAAAGGGAGGTTATCCTTGTTTGATTGAGGTTTGGTCACATATATATGATACATAACTCCATACTTCGAGATTGAGAGATTCCTCCTGTCTATTTTGCGTGTTGCCATACCTATTGTATTCTTTCAGTTCACCGTATCATGATGGAATGTTCCGTCTAATATCTCTCAAAACAAATTCTTCCAAGCCCTTTCGTCTTTCTTATATATTATCAAAATTCAAATTATTAAGTTTTTCAATCCGATATAGGTTTTCTTTGTCTGTGGAACTTAAATTTGAAATATAAAATAAAAACCAAATGCATTTTCTCACCTCTTCTTTTCGGTGTCGGACTCCCAGTCCGGTGTTGCCGCTTCCCAGTGTAAAGTGACAACTCCTGTTCAACTACTCAAAAATATCATCATCATCATTAAATTGTTTACCTTATTTACCTGCTTTTCGTTCCTCTTTCTCTCTCTTACCTCTGTTCGTATTACAATTGCTTAGTGAACACCTATTGAACTCACTGTTTCTCTTACCTTCAAACTTCTTCATCCTCGGCTTTAGCTTCTCTTTGACTGAATCAAAACCATGATTATTGGCTATTCGCATTGGTTGTTATCTCCTTCAACTTTTCTACAGCTTCTTTGCTGGAGGCTTTACCATAAACCTATGGCATTAATAGCGCATTTTGGTTGTACCTCCTCACACAAGTATGTTTGGAATTATCATCTCTCAAATTCCTCCTCTCAAATTCTCCTGAACAGCTCACCTTCTCTGGGCGTCATTCTGCTCCCACTTCGAACTCCATGTATGGTCAGTACCAGTGCTCGCCGGTGGCTCCAAAACAACTGATGGTATAGTTTCTTCCGCTATCTTTCCTGGCTTCCGACCCTCCGATGTGTTCCTCCTTTCTCATCAACAATCAGTTACACGTTTCACACTGGAAAATAACTATTTCTGGAATTATATCCCCTTACAGGGAGCGATATTTACAATTTATTAAGCTCACGAAATGCATTGCGAGACCGTTCTACTATAAATCCAATGGTTTCTCATTCATTTGCTCTAGATACGAAATCCCTGACCTTTTGTTGGGTTCTATCTCACATTGGGATCCGTAGCAACGACCTTGCTGACCGGAATACCTATCTCACCACTACTACATTAACCTGACATAGCTTCACTTAGCCCTGACAAATAGTCATATTCCTCCAACCAAGTATTATTCCATCCTTCAACTTGAATTTCGTACTTGTTGGCAGGAATGCTGTGCAGAAGAGCTTTCGTTTAGCCTTTCGTATCGGGCTGATCCAACTCTTCGTGCCGTAATCGCCACAAATAGGTGGTTCTTGCACGTTTACGTATAGGTCATACAAATTTCAACAATGCCCATTATATGACCACCCCTTCCCACGTATTTCCATTTTTCCCGCCTTCACAAACCCCTCCTATTGGTTAACTTTCCATTTTCGGTTCTTCCCTGCATTTCATCACATTTCGTCTAGAAGTCGTGCCTGGTGTTTCTTTTTTGGCTTATTATAGTAATATTCTGGTATGGATTGACAAGTGCACTTTTAAAATTATTATTATTAATCAATTTATTTATTTATTTATTTTTTATATTTTACAGGTTAAAAGCCAGTATTGTGAGATCAACTTTGTTGCCAGTTTTTCCCTTTTTATTTTTATTTATCTTGAACACAGTTTTTGGATTGGAAACATCGAGAAGAGTCGTCAACCTTCCCTTTATTGTATGGATTGTAAGTTTATTTTTTTCTTTACATCTTATATATATATATATATATATATATATATATATATATATATATATATATATATATATATATATATATATATATATATATATATATATATATATATATATATATATATATATATATATATATATATATATATATATATATATATATATATATATATATATATATATATATTTTCTGGTGGGCAAATGTCTAAATCAAGATCAACTAATGGCCGACATTTAAAGATGTGAAAGTTCAAAGGAAGTGTGTTCAGAGACTTCCAGTAGAGCACATGAAAGTTTGAGCATAGCGGTTAAGTTTTCTCTCTTTCTTAATAATTTATTGATGGGATAAAGATTTTCTAAATAAATAAATTATAGTTTGATAAGTATATTATTGAATTTTAACCTATTTGGGCTCACTTTCATAAATGTCTTTACCAGAGTTAAATTTATCCTTTAAGAGTATTACTTTGTTCATTATTTTTTAGAAACTGGGAATAAAGAATGACTTAATATTTTGTAAGAAAAAACTGGGAAATATCAAACAATGACTTCATATTTTGTAACAAAACTAGTTTTCTGTACAACGGACGCTAGCAAAGTCAATAGGAAACCCACGCCTGCGCCCATCCCTACCCCCACCCACATGATTCCGAACACGCGGACTTACCATTCAGAATAACAACCACAAACACTAGTTTACACTTAAGGGAACAATAAATAAATTTAAAAATAATAATTGCCCAAACAAATAACTTTTAAACTCGTTTTAAAAAAAAACTTTTAAACTCGTTTATAAAAAAAAAAAAAGAAAGAATAAATAAAATTTATTGGAATCAATAAAAACTAAGAAAAGTATGATAAATCAAACTAACAGTGTGTTATAAACTAACTGAACTCTATGAAACAAAAAAAAATTGCTGTAACCTAAATACTAACTACAACTAAGTTAACTCAAAACCAAAAAATTAAAATAGGAAATATACTTAATCAAAACACTTTATCTTTTTCTAAAGTAAGAAACTCTTTTTAGAGTTGTTTAAACCTCGTTTAAAATGAAGGAAACAGGAGAAGGCCTAATAACTACACACATTTAATGGGGGATAAAAAATAATAAGTATACAAACATAAAACAAAATCAACCCCTTAACACTAAAAACAAGCACAACTTGACACCAGGGAGTCAAAAATTTAACTATGTGACCTTATTTCTTTATTTGTTTTCTGGTCGTTCTATAGCAGCTGTTATAGACTGCCACCGTTCATCCTTTAAATGAAGTATTCCTCAAGGTTTTCCTTTATCCAACTTTTCTTCTTCTTTTCACTAATGACCTTATCTCTGTTACTTCATGACTTATCCACTCGTATGCCGACGACCCCACCATTTATTACTACTTTCGTGTCTAGAGATATCCTACACCAGCGGTTCCCAACCTTTTTTTCCTTCCGTACCCCTTCGTACACACACAAATCCATATATATATATATATATATATATATATATATATATATATATATATATATATATATATATATATATATATATATATATAATATATATATATATATATATATATATATATATATATATATATATATATATATATATATATATATAAAGAAGAAGAATTTATTTTCGTAATTTGATATTCTGTAATATATATTCTTTTTTTTTTTTTACATTCTTTTTTAATTAATCCATATATTTTTTGTGTACCCCCAATCGATAACAGGCGTACTCCCAGGGGTACGCGTACCCCAGGTTTGGAACCGCTATCCTACACAACTGCTTTTGACTAGTGCTATAAAGGTGATATTAGAGCAGCTAATCTGTGACCTTTCTCGAAATTCTAATTGGATTTTTTTTATATACAGATCGCCATTACTCACGGGCAGAGCCCTTTTCAAGGAGGGGGCACACACATAGGGAAAAAACTCGCGTAAACACACACCTAACGCATAACCCTCAGATGGGCACAGACGGAAGCCTTGAAGAGTGGAAAATTAAATACAGGAGGAAAAATAGATGATGGTAGAGAGTTCCACAGAACAGAGGTGGCTAGAAAGGAGAAGACACCCAAACGTGCGAAAGCAGGGCACCCCTTGTGCAACGAGGACGACGCAACGGTGGAGGAATGCGAGAGGCCAATTCCCTCGAGCACTTGCTATTGTAGTACTTATAGAAAAGAGATAGCGCGCCAACGTCACGTCGTAAAGAGATTTGAAAGTAGGAGGACAGTTTATTAATCTTTTAGCTTTTGACTCAATCCTATCCAGAAGACAGGAGGAGCGGAAACCACCCCCCCTCCCAAATGTGAGAATAGTACTCCATACAAGGGCGAATAAGGTCTTTGTATATTTGGAGTAACTGCTTAGAAGAAAATTCTCGCAACCTAAACAGAATTCCCAGCTTCTTAGAGGCCGCTTTAGCAACCATTGTGATATGTGGTTTCCAAGACAGTTTGTTGTTTATGTTTAGACCAAGAATGTTAATGTTATTTACAAGTGAGATGGGAGAGTCATCGAAGAGGATAGGAAAGTTTGGTGGTGTTTTTGAGAGGGAGATGTGAAGAAGTTGAGTTTTTAAAGAGTTGAATTTCACAAGATTGCTACTACCCCAACGGGAAATCCCACCCAGATCGGCAAGAATAGAATCGAAAAGTTGAAGACGAAAAGATATTCTAGAAGCAAAAGAGGGAGCAGATTTAAAATAAGTAGAAGAATGTAGAGTTGAGTCATCAGTATAAGAATGAACAGAGTTAGAAGTGCAGTTGAGATCGTTAATGAAAAGTAAGAATAGATTTGGAGATAAAAAAGAACCCTGAGGAACCCCACAGTTGACAGAAAAGGAGGAAGAGGTCGCTCCATCTACAAGTGCCGAAATGGAACGATCTGAGAGAAAACTAGACAAGAGTAAGCAAAGAGAAGGAGGAAACCCAAAGGAAGGGAGCTTAGAGAGCAGTGACGCATGCCATACCCGGTCGAAAGCCTTGGATATGTCAAGCGCCACCACACAAGACTCCCCGAAGTACCTAAGGGCAGAAAACCATAGATCAGTAAGATAGGAAAGTATGTCACCAGTTGACCTCGAACGTCGAATGCCATACTGGCGATCTGAGAAAAGAGAATGAGACTCCAAATGATCCAGGAAATGAGAGTTGAGGAGAGTTTCAAAAATTTTAGACAGAACACAAGTGAGAACTATAGGTCGCTAGTTAGAAGGGTCAGAACGGTTACCTTTTTTTCGGGATCGGCTGAACAAATGGTAAACATAGTCGTTTTTAATGCCTCAAAAACTCAGTTCAACTTTATACTCGACGTTTTCTTACATACAACTATAACATCTTCGTAAATGCACAACTAATACCTTCGTCTTTCCTTAATATTTTCGGTGTTTCTTTTTCCGAGATCTTTCTTTGCTAAGGTCACAGACTTTCATTATTTCTCTTTCTAAACAAGCTTGTAAGAGGTTGAGTATTTAGAGACGCTTTTCGAATTTCTTCACACCACCCATTTGCTTTCTTTTTATAGGGGTGTCATTCATCCCTCTATGTAGTGTGTCTTACACATCTGAGATGTATAAATTTACACATCTCTCTCAGAAAAAGTAAAGTCTAAGACTTTTTGTATTTTTAATTCTTTCTCTTACTAACTTTCCTCAGTTTCTTTCTGCCCTTTGAATTGGGCATGTACCTTTATACTAAACCACAACAATAATGTAAATATTTAGTCATTTTATTAAAAATGTAAATAATTTTAATATACTTTATGTTAAAAGTCTGGATAATTTTATGAGAAATATGTGTGACCTTGATGACTTTACAGTATATACATTTACTTCATTTATATCATATTTTTTTATAATTTATTACGAGACCTGAGAGAGATAATACTGTGTGGTGTTCTGAGACACTTTACTCTGTTTCAATGTTGTTTTATTTCCTTGGGTTTCATTATATATATATATATATATATATATATATATATATTATATATATATATATATATATATATATATATATATATATATATATATATATATATATATATATATATATATATATATATATATATATATATATATATATATATATATATATATATATATATATATATATATATATATATATATATATATATATATATATATATATATATATATATATATATTATATATATATATATATATATATATATATATATATATATATATATATTTTTTTTTCAGGTTGGATTCTTTCTCTTCTTTCTGACGATTTTCGAAGTTCTTAGTAATTTGTTTGGAGAGAAGACTTGTTTAATATTTAATTCCGTTAATGATTATTCACTTCTATTTTTCTTATTAGGAAATTTATTTACTGGAATAATTGGTCTCAACATAAATACGTTGGAAATAAATAATTTTATGGCCCTTGTAATTATCAATTTATATTGCTATATTTTATGTTACATAATTTATATCTTGCACATCAATAAAAATAAGAATAGTTAGTAGTAGTGGTAGTAGTAACTTGATAGTTAGACACTAGTAGTAGTAGGAATCTCAAAGTTGGAAGAAATAGAAGTTGTACTATCGTTTCTTTGTTAGTATATTGATTAACAGTTCTATCATTTAAAGATTGTTTTATTATTTAGAAATACAATTTTTAAAGTATATCTTTGTATTGAATTTAATTATATTAAAAGAAACTTTTTATTTATTTGCATTATTAGTTCAACCTTTTTGTAAATTCTTATTTAAATCACACAGGTAATATTTATTAAAAGAAGCCTATTCAACCCTCTCTTTTTATTCTTTTTCATCAAATTCAACCTTGGATGACTTTGACATTCCACCTCTTGCCAGGTATCCTAATTCTTCTGACATCTTCTAACGTTAGAAATCAAGTAACCGGATTGCATCCCTCCACACGTTAGTTGGCGCAGAATATGGTTCAACTATTATCTCTCTGCCTAAATACTAACATTTTTCCTCAGTGTAGGTAATGCGTTTATGTTCAACCGATTTGAACTTTCTAGTACCAACTTAGTTTTTTTACCTGCTATCTGTTTAAGAACTTTAAATCTATTCTCAATTAATATTTAGATAATTTTGATTTTATTCCATTTCCGATCATCAATACGGCTTTGAGCGCTTCCTGTCAACTGGAGATAGATGAGTATGTCTCCATTCGCGAATTCCTTTCTTCCTGCCCCTTTCTAGAGATGTGTGGTGGCACTTATCTTTTCAAGCGTTGCATGCAATTCTGCCTTAAAAGCTCCCTCTCTTGGTTTTCTCTTTCACTTTGCTCACTCAAGACTACCTTTTTCAAATCGTTTAATATTGGCAGTTGTCAATAGGGGATTTTCTTTTGCTGTCAGCATTAGAGGTCCTCGGAATTCTTCAGTTTTATTTCCTACCCTATTCGTATTTTTCACTAACAACTTTCTCAGCTTGCTGATTTTACACACTATTCTTAAAGCTTATTGTTTTTATGATCTCTTCTGTGGAAAATGTAAACATTCTCATCTTGAAAATCAAATACAACAGTTGCTACGAAACTTCAAGAAAGCTAGCGAATTCTATTCAGAATTCAAGTTTCCCTCCGCACAAGTATTCGAGCTATACAAATGCCAAATACGCCCTTGTATGAGATTTGAGGGCAGAGTGTCTCCATTTTCACTAAGTTTTCATCAGAAACAACCTTTCTAATATCGTTTCACCGCATTTATAATGTTTATAATGTTCAAACTCCTTTAAGTACGGAATTGAACAAAAATCAAACAGCCACAGATGTAGACATGACCACATAACAGGCTTCTCATTTATTTTACTCCCAGCTATGGGACTGTTTAAGTAGAAACTTACGAAAGACTTTTAGGGGGAAATCTGCAGCAATAACTGGGAGAAATATTTCCAGAACAACGAGAATGTGGATATCTAGGGGATAACTTCTATCCTTATCACCGAGTCTTTGGACGTAGCAACTTTCCTTCCAATATCTTTAATGATCATGACTCTACGTAATGGTCATTAGTTCTTTAGCTAACTCGGCTACAGAGAGAAGCTTTAGTAATTAATTTTTGATCTGTGAAATAAACCAATTCAAATTTACAAAAATATAAGGAAAGAGGCCGATTTTGTTTTAAGAAAAGGTAAGAAATCAAAGCAGACCTTTTTAACTGCTAACTCCATATAATAGGACAGAAGTGGGAATACTGCGACCTTCTAAGATTTATTATGCATAGATAAATCTTAATCATTTAAGAAATATAAACTCCAATTAGTTATAATAAATATATAAACGTATTAAAGGCACCTGAAGGGTTACAAATCGAGCTTATTGAGTACGTTGTCGGCAGTTAACATTCTAAAATTTGTTTGAAATTAAGGAAATCCTTCCGAAATCTGGAAAAGACTTTAAAATTGTAAAATACCCTAGCCTTCCGGAATATGCACTTCAGTTTTCATGCTTTCCACGACATATTGTTTTGAACTAACATTCACATACTCGACACAAATTGAGAAATCAGATGACAGATGAGCATCTGGAGGATCAATTAAAATTTCTATGATAGAACCATATATCACAAAGTTGTCCCAACAGAAGCAATCTCAGAGATGCCATTAAATTATTAAAAAGGTGGGTAAATAAATAAATAATCTTTAAAATGGCTGTATATTTCCTGATAGTTTTTAGTTTTAAAGAATATTAATATAATCAAAATTATAGTAAAAAATAGTCACATCTATTGACTATGGCCTCACTTCTGCTGGCATTTCAATCTGGCCTTCGCACGTAAAAAGAATCCCTCATCCCTGTAATAGGATTCTAGGTAGAAAGCAAGTTTACGTACTGGTGTAGTGAACAGAATATGTAACTATTCCAAAACTGGAAAATGATTCACGAAACGTGGACAAACGTGTTACTCTTGCAAGAGAGGATAAAATGGTTGGTCCCTACGCTCCTCTGCTAAACTTTGAAAAACAAAAAATTTTGAATTTTCACTTTAGTTTTTGTTGACACAGCTCAACTAAGGATCTACTTCACTGATCAGGCTTTAATGTTCAAGAGGCCTCTCCTAACAACAACTACACAAGACTTGCACTATTCTTCAGCCTTCAAAAAGCGCATGATACAATCTGATAACGATATCATTGAAAAACCCACTCCCTAGGCCTTCAGAGCCAACATTCCCTCTTTCTTCAAGTTCTACTTATTACAAACTATTCAGGCCTGCTGTTTGTCGGACCTCTCCAGGAATTTTGCATTGGATCAAGGTGTTCTCCATAGCAAGTTTTCTGATCCTCTTACTATTTGATGAAAGATTCAACGACATAGTACAAACTTCTCCCACAACCCGAAAGTACTCCTTTTACCCAAATGATGTGTTCCTCTATGCTTTTGGTAACAGGTTTGTTACTTGGAGACAAGTCAGAAAACTACTTGCGGCAACTGTAAATATTGCCGAATGGAGCTCTCATCGTGGTTCTGGTTATCCTGCAAAAATCCAACGCATTACCGTTTCCAAAGTAAGAAAGGTTGTTGTTCCATCACTTTTCTATCCACATCTCTAACTCTATGGATCCCCCATAAAAAAAAAAAAAAAAAAAAAAAAAAAAAAATCTGGTTTCTAGACTTAATTTTGATGAGCAACTATCGTTCCTACCGAATATTCAGCGCCTCCGAACAGATTCTATCGTTCCTTAGATCTGCTTCGCAACCTAAAGTCAACAAAATATGGTGCTGACGGACGAACCGTCTTACGATTATCCACAGCGCACTTATAAAATCAAAATTGAGCTATGGAAATACAATATATGACCAAACCAATCCTTATTTCACGTCTCCTCGATTCCATTTAAAATACATTACCCATCACGACTTGATGATTTTTGTTCTCCTCCTTCCTATTCTGATCAGCATAGATGTTAAAACTAATACCATGCATCTGACCAGTCACCGAGAATACCTGATGTATACGATGTTTATCAGTCTCTAGATCCCATTTCTATGAGCACTAACCCCATTTTTCAATATCACAGGCTCCTCCTTAATAGCCAATCGCAGTTACAATATCAAACGTCGTCATTCTCCTCAGTATATCCATGCTGAAGGTCCTTCCATTTAAGTTTTGTAATGTTGACATACAGATTTTTTTCTGCTCCAAAGTTCTGATTAGATTTATCAAAACCTAAGCTCCTAACCCAACCAGCAAATTTAGGGGTTATTTTCTTCTCCCACTTAGAAACTCACAAAGACTCTGCTTTATTCTACACAAACGGGTCAAAGTCAGAAAAGACTGGCGTTTTATCTGTATTATTGAACCACATGGTATCCCACACGCTCCCTTTTCACGATATAAATTATGGTACTTCTTGTTAATCTATATTATTCTTCAAATTAACAGAAACATCACATATGTAATCTTTTCCGATTCTCTCTTAGTATCAGAGAATCTGAATACCAGAATTTCCATTACTTTCAGTGCCAGACTTCTCCACTTCATCCATTAGCGACATATATCAATAAGACTGAAATATATCACGAAATCCTAGAAAATGAAGAGGCATAAAAAGCATGCAAAATTTCCCTATATAACACAAAAATCGCTAGAAATTTCTTTTCGATGATCTGAAACGCCACCACCTTACTTCAACCCCCCATATTCCTCATGGGTTTCAATGACCTTGACAAGCAGCTGGGAGTGTGAAAGTCTCAGCCTACCCTTGTGGAGTGGCTTCCTTCTTGATCGAGACCGTCATGGCCATTAAAAGCTGATTGTCAATATATTCTACTACTTCGGTCAGACAATTCGTACTCACTGTTAGCTCATATCGAGAGATCCATCTCTTAAGAGTCAATTTTCTAGATAATATACGCTTACTTCCTTTAAAATGTTTTCACAATATCTCTGTTGTATTATTCCACCTAACGCTTCCCCCTCCACCTCTTCAAACTCTCGGATAAACAACTCTTTCCCCGTTATATATTTATCTGGTTTTATTTATATCGCTACGCATAAAACTTAGAACCACCACCTATATCAAAATCCTAATATTTACGTTACCGACCAACTAAATTTTGTAGTACCGGTTTCTCATAATAAAGTTCAATATTCTAATCGACTTCAAATACTTACGAAGACAGGATTCTCAGTTTTAGTTTGGTATGTTATTTTTTGTACATATCTATTTACTTTATATTATTTATTTGTAGATCTAATTTGTCAGTTGAATAAAGCCTAAAATCACTCCTAATTTCTTTGGACATTACACTTTCCCTAGCAAATTTATCAACCATTTAGTAGGGTTTAATTTGACCCTTTTTCAAATGAATGACTGAGCCTAAACCACTTTTTGGAATGATCCGAAATTTGGACTCTATATTCAGAATTTTATGGGCTAAAAAAAACTAACAGCTTTTTTGTTTCCAGTTATAAAAAAAAAAAAAAAATGTCATAAAAAAAAAAAAAAAAAAAAAAATTTTTTTTTTTTTTTTTTTAAACACCTTTTCAGACAAAAAAAATTTTTTTAAAAAAAATTACAACTATAACATTTCTTATTTTTGGTGGATGATAAGAGAAGGATTGGGGGTACAAATTCTTTTCTACACTTTATTCGATGCGATTCGTTGGTTTCGAGCTATAGCCTCTTAAAATAGGTCCATTTCTGCCCAAATTTCAAAAAAAAAAATTCTTTTGACCGCTCCTTTTCTGCTACTGAAGTGCTCATCTTTGTATTTTGATTTTAGATGCCCCATAAAGATTTGGTTGAAAATTTTTTAGTTTGGGCACCTTAAGATCCTCTTCTAATTTCCTGACTGCAGATGTTACATTTATCTATTTCGAGCCTATCCTGAAACATTGTAAAGCACTCCCATACTGCTGAAGCTGATCTTTTAGCCATATTGACCGAAAGTATAAAAAATAATTTTGAAATAATGTAGCTAAATGATAGAAGTTTGATACATAATAATAAAATAATGATATGTATAAATACAGGTTATATTAATAACTTTTCCTTATATTTTTTCAAACTTTACCTTAGGGTCTTACCTAGGTAAACCTGTTGAATCACTATTGTGAAATAAAAAAATTTTAAAAAAATTTTTTTTCTTTTATACAAAATCTGTAATTTTCTGAAATTTATTCTGAGAAAATGAATATAATCATTATAAATAAGGTCATGATGGCAGCCCAAATATTGTAGCAGCACCAGGAAGCGAGACAACGAATGGTAATGATAAATGCTGTTGCATCACACCTGAATTGAAGCCTTTGGTTAAAGCGGTTTTCGCTCATATCCATTACGATGCGAGACTGGTAAGCAGTTTTGAGATGGACACTAGTTCATTCTTCCGTACATAGGTTAAGGTAGTACTGACGCTAGTCGGAGGATATAACCAAGATGAATAGCTCTCAAAACAGAAAGACAGAATATTTAGAATCTGCAGACTGTGAAACGCCCTACAAACCTCATCAAACATACCATTGAAAATGGTACTTCTGAACTTCAGCGCTTAGATCAGACAAGGCAGATGGAAGTAGTTTCAGATATCACAAATACGCCAGACATCAAAACCATTCTTCTCAGTGACAGATGCAGGACAATTATAATTTCTTCCACACTAGCTTTGCGAAATCTAAAAGCCCCCGTAGGTATTGCCTCCATAGGATCCGAATTTGAGGTAGGCCTATAGAAACCCTATACATAAACAAAACATCCACAGCACAGTTTATCACAGATTACAGCCAAAAAGTCTAATTTTTTGATCTCCATTCCAATTCTTGTTCAAAATAAGGCACAGTAGATCTAACGATCGCTGGTGCTTTGAGAAGTATATGATTCAAACTCACTCAAAGCAACAAATTCAACTACTCATATGTTTACTATTAGACGGAAAAGAACAACTTTCTCTCTCTCTCTCTAAAAAAAAAAAAAAAAAAAAAAAAAAAAAAAAAAAAAAAAAAAAAAAAAAAAAAAAAAAAAAAAAAAAAAAAAAAAAAAAAAAAAAAAAAAAAAAAAAAAAAAAAAAAAAAAAAAAAAAAAAAAAAAAAAAAAAAAAAAAAAAAAAAAAAAAAAAAAAAAAAAAAAAAAAAAAAAAAAAAAAAAAAAAAAAAAAAAAAAAAAAAAAAAAAAAAAAAAAAAAAAAAAAAAAAAAAAAAAAAAAAAAAAAAAAAAAAAAAAAAAAAAAAAAAAAAAATTAAAATAATTATAATATAATATAATAATAATAATAATAATAATAATAATAATAATAATAATAATAATAATAATAACCTCATCATCAAGGGAAGAGCAATAAGGAATAATGCTCAATCATAAAATGAAAATAAAACAGATTTCAAGAAAGTTTCACGAAAATATTGCACAAAACAAAAAAAAATTCTTTTAAAGAAATGGTATGAAAGCAATAAAAATATTTTCCTATTTTAGACCTTTAACCTGGATGTGAAATTCTGAGTTGAAGGCAATTAATATTTTTTTTTTATTCAACCTAGGCCAAATAATTAAACAAACTAAAATGGGGTACCAAATAAGATTAATGTCCATGCAAAAAAAAACTAAAAAATTTTTTTTACAAGATTTAAATTGTTAAACTATAACTAAAAAATGCATTTTTAACCAAATCAAAAATGAATGTCAAATTTTATGACCGGAAGAAAAGCACAATAAAGGATCAAGAATGTTCGAGTTTTAAATTATTATCGTTTACAAAGTAGTAATCAAAAGGAATAAGCTCAAATTTTGAATTATTTAAGATAATGATCATCAATAACTGGAAAATGACTCTACTTAAAAAGAAAAAAGTGAGTGATATGAAAGAAACTAATTCCATTTAAATGGATTAGGAAAATTTTAAATAAATGTATATAAGATTTATAACTAAAAAACTCTGAAAGATACTTATGAAGAAAATGTGTAAAGAAAATCGGGAAATATTTGAAATCATTCTTCAAGAATAACCAAAATTTTCATAATGGATAATAGACAAATTGTTGTAATGTCTACATTGCTTAATCCTATGATTATTAAATGAAGCAAAACAAAGGTGAAACTTTAAAGAACATTAGTCATAATTAAGAGGCTGAATTTAATTTTAAAAAAAATTGATACAAGAGAATTGGTCCATAAAAATGTTTTAGTGATTCAATTTCCAAATTCACAGAAATCACAATTTCAAAGTGAATGATAAAATTTGAAATTATCTACGCAAAAGTAAGAAAACTAATGTCAGAAAAAGTAAGCTGTAAGGAATGATTTTTGTTTGCTTTAGGAGCAAAAGTTTTCTTGTAGTATTTCTGCGACTGCCAATCAGATTTTAGAAAATGGTTTAAACATATGCCAAAAGAGGAATTTTCAAACAGAATTCCTTCAAACAATATATTTAATCCTTAATACCTTTCTGAAATGAGTAGACCTGCCAAATAATATTAAAACGTATGAAAAGTGAATGGAATTTTTCTTGTGTACGGACAACTACATGTTGAAAAAAAAATAGAAAAGATTAAGAGAGGTTGAAAGTAAGTTTATGTTGCTGCAGAACTGACATTTTATAATATTAAAATTCCTCCATCCAAAGGAAGACTAACGTGACTTGGTAGTGATAATAACGCTTGACCACAAGATGATGATTCAATATTAATAATGAAAGGAAATGTAAAAGGCTGAAAACATATTAGAAATACTAGATCAAAATCAATTTTTAAATAGTTTGAAAGTCTTAAAATGTTAAATAACTTCGGAAACAACGATGAGCAACTTTAAAATACATTTTATGAAAACTCTAAGAAAGAAAAAGCACTTTGCAATATCCATAAGAATTGTGGACAAATTCTCGGGTATAAATCGATATTTGTTTACGTAATGAGGAAATATTGCAATTAAAAAAAAAATTTCTAAATAATCAAATAGTAAAAAGAAAATAAATCAATACATGAAATTACTTAGCTATTGATTGAAGAGTGATAAAAGTTTTTGAAAATAGTAAGAAATTTGATCTGTAGCTTTTACATAACAGTAAAAGGAAAAACAAAAAATTATGAAACTGGAACAGGGTTCGAAGATCGGGCTTATCATTAATCATGATCTGATTGAGTGCGCCCTTTCTTGCTTGTTAAAAAAAAAAAAAAAAATAAATAAATTTAATAAAGTCAGAGGAATTTTTTATTATTATTATTCCAAAAATTAGAGATGATAATAAAGCAAAGAGTAAGTGATAAGTGAAACGGGACAGAGTAGTTATATAAAGAAAGCAGTCACATGATCATGATGATGATGATGGGCTATCATTATAACAATTTGAAAATATTTAAATTTACACAAATAATAAAAATATTAATAATAATAAAAAAAAAAAAAAAAAAAAAAAAAAAAAAAAAAAAAAAAAATTTTTTAAAAAGGCATTCTAGTTTATGAAACTAAAGTACCTTCATCTGTTTTTATATATATATATATATATATATATATATATATATATATATATATATATATATATATATATATATATATATATATATATATATATATATATATATATATATATATATATATATATATATATATATATATATATATATAAAATTTTACAATTCCCTTAAATCTATCCTTATTTATCCTTCTCAATGACTACTTTATCAGAGAACTTTTTACATTCACTGATTCTTTCCTGTACTTAATTTTCTATTTGGTTTTATATTAAACAATCTCTCTTTTATACTTTATATAATATATATATATATATATATATATATATATATATATATATATATATATATATATATATATATATATATATATATATATATATATATATATATATATATATAACCATATATATATATATAATATATATATATATATATATATATATATATATATATATATATATATATATATATATATATATATATATATATATATATATATATATATATATATATATATATATATATATATATATATATATATATATATATATGACACTCCTGTACATAATGTAATAAACATCTAATAATGTCTAATTACTAATATTACACATTTTAGGATATCAACGAAAAATTAATAAAAGTCTCGTTGAAGCTGATTAAGATATCCTTAAAGAAATACTTAACCAGAAAGAGGAAAAAAACTTCCCTAAACACAGCCATTTAAAATTATTAAAATATATTTCAATATTTAAAAGACTCAAAAAAAAAAAAAATTCATTACAGCCATAGAAGTAATTTTTCACGAATGGCTCCAATAAATTTAAACACTAATTATATAACTAAAGGAGAGACAGCCAATACAGTTTCATTTCCAAAACACCGACTAGGAAAAACAGGGTGAGGGTTGGATGGGAGGGAGGGAGGGAGGGAGAAGGGAGATCCAAAGGAAACCATCAGGAATATTTCAAGGGAAAAATTTTTTTTTACTTTTTCATAACATGATAATTATGGGTTAATTATTCCTACAATAATAATCTTGAAAGCATAAAAAAGCAACCAAGCAAAATCGTAAATATATCACAGGCAGAATAAATATATATATATATATATATATATATATATATATATATATATATATATATATATATATATATATATATATATATATATATATATATATATATATATATTATATATATATATATATATATATATATAATATATATATATATACTGTGTGTGTCCAGGAAAAATGTACACACACTTTGATGGTTAATAGCAATAATCTCTATATGTTGATTACTTGAAGGCAAAGTAAATACTAATACATAGAAATCGCGTAAATATAATGAATTAACAAAATGGTTACAAGTGCGCTCTCGACTTACAATTTTATCCGTTTCATATTGTCGTACCTGAATAGCAAGCACTGCTCGCATCGTCTGGTAATTTCATTGATGAATGTCCAAATTTGTGTAATAAATCTTCCAACATCTTGAATGTTTGTTAATATTCGAAGCTTGGAAGAAAATTCCTTTTGAGTGCTTTGTCTAATGACGGGTTACAAATTGATCATGTATATGGGAAACTGAAACACACTGTGATGATTCAGTCTCAAATTCCTGTCTACACTCACTTATAAACTTCTTATATCTCTTATTCTAGAGAATAAGTCAATACAAACTTACGTTGGTTAAATGTTAGTCTGGGATCGGACATATTCAAGAGTGAATCTTGTTGTAAAAAGGAAAAAAATAAACATTAAAAAAGTAAGCGGTTAAAGTGTGTGTACATTTTTTGGTACACTTATATATATATATATATATATATATATATATATATATATATATATATATATATATATATATATATATATATATATATATATATATATATATATATATATATATATATATATATATATATATATATATATATATATATATATATATATATATATATATATATATATATATATATATATATATATATATATATATATATATATATATATATATATATATATATATATATATCCCCAACAAGTTGAAGAAGCACATTTCAAAATACTAATAACCCTTCTCTACATCCACTATTCTTAGAAAGAGATCTAAAAGGTTGCACAATTGACGTAATTAAAGATCAAAGAAATACACAGCATATAAGATAATAGTATGTAACACACACGCTCATAAATATACAAACATAAATAAAACTGAGCCTTGTTTGTCTTGACAGGGATATATATATATATATATATATATATATATATATATATATATATATATATATATATATATATATATATATATATATATATATATATATATATATATATATATATATATATATATATATATATATATATATATATATGTGCAGAAAATAAATAAATAATAGTAATGGCGCATATTTACAAACATTTCCTTTACGTTTATAAACGTATATTAAATTTCTACATATTACATGAATAACTCATTTCGTCGTCATGGTGATATTAAATTTCTTCTTTCATTTTTTTTTTTTTTTTTTTAAAAATACGTTTTACAATTGTTATTTTGATAACAGAGATATTTCACAATCACATAAAAGGCTTATAATAAACCTTCGGGGAAAAAAACATGAAAACAATTTTGTTCTAAAAATAACTTGAAATATTTTAATAACTCGGGAAAGAGAATCACCTTTTTTTTTTTTTTTTTTTTTTTTCTAACTCTTTTTAAAAAAATTTTTTTTTTTTAAAA